>JANHAO010023501.1:0-11881 GCA_026873985.1 Saraca asoca
AATTATGAGTATTTTGTATAAATAGCCTAATTATATGATCCATTTTGTTTAATGGGCTGCACCTGTATTAAGTGGACTGTGTTTATTGGGCCATTGTGTTGAGTTAACTGTTGATAGGTAGGTTAACCCAATAACCCATTAGGGTTGCACATGGAGAGTCCCTGATCTCTGCTATAATATGCGTGTTACTGTCCCATTAAGTGATATGACGATAGTTTTATTCTCTATCATATTATAACCAAGAGGGTAGTTTATCTCTATATACAGAGCAGATGCTTCCAGGATCAAAACATGGATTCATCACATCTACTAGATAATTCTAAACCTTAAACTATTGTTACATGCTATAGATTCGCCTATAGATCTGGTGTTTAATGTGTTGTGAAATTTCTTTTGAGACTACGAAATTTCTTTCAAATATTAGATATAAATATTTATTAAATTAATTTATTATTTTATATAAATTTAGATGCTTTGTAACATAATGTATAATTTAATTATTGACTAATACTTTCTTATGATTACAATAATCTCTTCCTACAACTGACAAATTTCCCCAAAATCTACTTCATAAAAATCGATGACCTCCTAGTCTTTTCTTCATCTTCATGTTCTTTGCATACTCGAAGCAACCAACACGTCCACTACCGCATCAAAAACTCCACCATTTTATTACCACCTCTTTCAATCAATTCCAAATTCTAAATTCTAAGTCACTTTCCATTCCGTAACATCCCAGATGACTCTCATTCTTCTTGTATTCTGCATAAAAAAATGTTGATTATATTGATTCTTTTTATTCCAATATGAATTTTCGCAATTTCTAACCTTATCTTTTTTTTAAAAAATTTTTTTTGGCTTGAATATGAAGTTTTTATTAAGTGATTATTTTATTCGGGTTAGTGGGTGCAGGCTGAAAGGAGCCCATCGCCGTCTCCGTTGGCGTAACCATTGCGAAGAGAGGTAAATTTTCCCTTTATTTATTTCTTAAATTATGGCTTTTTTAATATTTTAGTTCATGCTTTTGGATACAAATAAAGCTTACCTGCATTTGAACAACCATAACAGCTTCACATGCAACTATTGGTTGATATGATATGTAAGTTCAAAATTCAATTAACTTTCATATGTAACTACCCTCTTTGCATTTATCTTCACAAGAGATAAAAGCTTCTTTTTTTTTTTTTTTTAAATTTCACGTAGGAGGAATTTCTCTTTTCTCTCATTTTGTTGTTGTTTTTTACTTTCCTTTGTTTTCAAATTTTTGAAATTTTTACTCATGGCAGTTTCATTCTAATGTTTCAAAA
This sequence comes from Saraca asoca, assembly GCA_026873985.1. Lineage (NCBI taxonomy): Eukaryota > Viridiplantae > Streptophyta > Magnoliopsida > Fabales > Fabaceae > Saraca > Saraca asoca. Next base: position 1,308 of record JANHAO010023501.1, read on the forward strand.
TTTTAATTTTATTTATCCACTGAGGAAAAGGTGCTTACTTTGAGGTAAAATCAAAACTTTAACATACTAAGTTGTTCTTTTAGTATTAAATTGTTAACAGTGGTTGATGTTAGCCACTAAAATAGACTTAGTGTGTATTTGTTATTAAATAATTTTATACTCTCTCTCTCTCTCTCTCTCTCTCTCTCTCTCATGATGTTAGGCAAGCTTTGCAATGTTGTTAAGACCGTGCCAAATAAGAAAGGCCAAAACCAAAAGTGTGTTCCTTTCTTTTGCATAAAAAGGGAACCTTTCAAGAATCCAAAACCCAAAAAACTAATATCACTGCCTTGGAAGTCATTAAGAACTTTTTCTAATATTTAGATGATATAGCAACAAATTTTGTTTTAATGCTACATAAAATGGACAAAAGACAAGTTACGTTATTCTCTTTAGCGGTGCTTCAATGTTTATATTTTTAATGTAAGCAACATTCTCACATCTGTAGCAAGACTCGCCAGATTTAATCTAGAATGTTAAGATTGGTTGCCAAAATTTAATTTCGTACCATAACATACATGCTATTTTCGTGCTGGAGAAAATGAATAAGGTGTAGATGTTTATTGATGTGTAAGGTATTAAAAAAAAAATAAAAAGACATTGGCCAAGATTATTACCTAATTGAAGGATATTGACATTAGGTTACACATGTAATTCTTTATATTTTATTATTGTCATGGTAAATGATAGTATACATGTTTGTATAAGTTATATTGAATTGCCAATGTAACCCATGAAAATTATAGAATAAATTATTACTCTAACAGGGATGAACTCAATTGGTTGTTTTTATTTTTATTTTTTTATAAAATTATTACTGTTTGGTTATCTTTAAAGTTCTTTTCATAGTTCCAATTTATATGTCATCTTTCAACTCAAGATTATGTTGCACATAAAATTTCTTTCTTAAAAACTTATTCATTTGAGCAAAAAAATATAATGTTTTCAATGATTAAAAAGTATACCTTGCAACACACAGGTATCTTCCTAGTGTGTGTGTATATATATATATTTAATGCAAAAACCAGGCTAAATCTTAGAAAGAAAAAAAAATAACAAATTTAATATTTTTTCAAATTTACATGTGCTAAAAAATAATTTTTTAATTAATTCATTATTATAGTATTACGTGAAATTAGTTTAAAGGTTAAATTAAAAATTTACTCCCTACACTTTATTCCAATTTATAATTTCATTCTTATACTTTTTTGCAATTATGTCTTAAAGTTTATTTTTATTTGTAATTAGTTCCCACCCCTTATTAATTTAGAGATTTTTATATACAGTTATTCAATATGGCTAACATTTGTGGATTTATACAATTAATTTGTTGACATAACAATTAAGATTTATTTATTGAAATGACAAATTGTCACATTTTGAAGGAAATGTTTCCATAGATACAATGAAATCAAATCTATGAGAATAATAAATATGTATGATTGAAATCATATATGATTCTTGATTCTCTTAGTGGTTTTTAGGACTACAGTTTTATTTTATTAATTTATATATCATAATGTAATTGCATAAATTGATAAATGTTTATTATAATGGACAATTATAAACAAAAAAATCTAAACCAATTGTGGTAAGGAGTACACATTACAAACGAAAAGAAACTCTAGAAGCCTAATTAGAGAAAAAAAAAGTATGAGACGAAATTATAAATTAGAATAAAGTATAAGGATTCAGCTTAATTTAGTCTAGTTTAAATGATTGAAAGTAAGCATATAAATCTTAGAACCAAATTGTACCGGTGACCATAAGGAGTGTAATGAAAATAACCATTATTTAAGTTTTTTACTAAAAGATCATCTAACAAATTTATCTCTCTTAATCTCTTATAAATTTATGTTAAAAGAAATTGAAGAAATCCAAATTTGGAATTGCATGAAGCACTTAAAGGCCTTTACTTACCAATATTATTTAATAAGAAAGATATTTTGAAAGGCCTTTTATTCTGGTAATGTCATGTCATTCTTATTTATGATAAAGTCATGTAACATAATAACAAGTTTAGGTTTTGCAATTTATTTATTTTTATTTTTATCTTCTTTAAATTTTCAAAAATTAAGAGATATAAAATTAAAATATTAAGTTCTAATTAATCTTCCATTATCTTTATCTTAAGTTTTGATTTTTTATTTAGATTTTATTATTTATTTATTTATCCTTTTTTTTAGTTATTTTTCCTGTCTATGAATTTTTAAAATTGAGTGACAAAAATAAAAAAAATCAAATTTTAATTAATATTTAAAAAATAACTTCCCATCATTATTTTTATTTCTAATATAAGTTTTTTAGTTTAAATTTTGATTTTCTGATTGAGATTTTATATATTATTGTTGAAATATTTGTTTTTTTTAACTAAATTATATTATCTTATAATCAGAAAAAAATTAAGTATTTCACAAGATAATAAATAAATTATTATTATTATTATTATTATTATTATTATTATTATTATTTTGTAATAATAAGCATAATAAGCCACTTAACACACTCACAATGTCTTGAATTCAAATCCATGATACTGAAAAAGGGAAAAAAAACCAAAGCCAATTAAATAATTATTATTGTTCTTTCATATTTACATTTATAATAATTAGTATACTTTCAAATTTTTTTATAGTCATTATGAACATGTATTACATGTAAATTTCATTAGATTTTTAACATACTTTATATAAATTAATAAATAAGTAATTTTATATTTTTTAACAAAATCATGCATCACATGGGTATCTAGTTTTGAAATATATATTCCTCTTTTCTAATGTACACATTAATTTTCATACATAAATGTTCCTTATCAATTTATTGATTGCAATGAATGGGATTATTTACTCTTCTTAAATGAAGTAAACTTTGTGAACATCATAATTGTTCTAAATTAAATTACAAGAACACTATTGGTAAAAATATTTTTATGGTATAAATGTTAACACAATAAATATTGTACACATAATTGATAAAATTGGTAAAATTTTAAAAGTCTTATCAAAAGTGTTTAAGCAAATGAGAAGGTCCATGTTTTCAACTATCCAAGCATATGTTATTTAAATGAAGAATTTGATGGTTAATTCTTTAGCACCCTCACATAACATTTTAAGATTGGTTTTATTTTAAAAATATGTGCATATTAATTTTTAAATTTTATTTTTGTAAACTTATTTACATATACATAATTATTATGTACATTTAATTTATATTTTATCTTTATATCTCCTTGTTATTGTAATTATTTGTTCACTATTTATCGTGCGATATTGTATATTTACTTTGTCATTCAATTTTTTAAGATGTATTAAAATGATAAAAAATTTTAAAATTACTAAATATTATAAAATAATATTTAAAGTTATCATAGTGTACCTACATCGTTAATCATATAATGAAAATGTTTTCATTCATGCTTAAAATCAAAATACAGGAAATTAAATTATAGTTTAAATTATTTAGTAACCATAAACTAAAGTTATTATATGATACATATAAATGGATTTTTTTATAAAAATTTATGCATAAAAATATATATTATTTCTTGTACAAAGTTGATAAGAAATACGTATATGTTTTTATTTTAATTGATCAGATTTATACAAGTAGTTGATGAAAATTTATTGTTAAATTCAAATTTATAAGATTAATAGAAGTAGTAAACTAAGATTAAAACAAATATTAAATTTTGAGTTATTTTTTTATAAGAAAATTAACACCATCAAGTATACAAAGATATAATACCATCATAACTTTCACTAATCAATTACAACTATAATAGCAAGCTATAACTGATTAACTGTAATATCTTTAATTTGAAATATGACATTTGAAAATTAATATCATAAAGATATTGAAGAAAATTAAATAAATAAATTTGATTTTAGTTTAAAAATATTTTTATTAAAATATGCAATTAGTTAATTTAATTAATACTTTCTATATTAAAATATTAACCTATTTTATAAAATAAAAATTAAAAATAAATTAAATAAATATTTATTTCCATATTTTAAAGAAGTACGATACTTACATTGAGTACAAGAGACTGGTACAGAAGTATCAGCAAGCAGCTGATTTGAAGGAGTTGGACTCCCAGTTAGTTGGACTTCGGTTTCTCCCAATGGATCTCTCATCCTTTCTATTTCATATTGCATAGAACACTTACTAATTAGTTGTAATATTCCAAGATCTTGTAATGATTCCATAAAATTTTTCTTACTATTTGGGGAATATATTTGGAGAATAATTGTAATTTATGAGTAAATAAAAAGAAAATTTTAATATAAATATTTTTTATAATTATAGAATAATTTGATAATATTAATCGGAAAAAAAAAGTCTTCAGTGAGCCTAATTATACTTTTCAAGAATTTTATGTTTTGAACTAAGCTTTTTGTAAAATTTCTTGAAAATTGATATCGTTTGATAAAAATTGTAGGCTGAACTATAATCTGGGATTAAATAGAAATAAGATGAAAGATTGAAAAGGATAGTTTAGCATGAGTTTAAAATATTATGATGGGTTCTATGCAAGTAGACATAATAGTTATATGTTTTAAAGGCTCTCTTGCTGGGAAAAAAAATGTATATATAAGTGCAATAAATAAGAACAATGTAATACACTACTAAAACGTATCCATGAATCGTGTTGCCTGTATGGTATGGCTATTGGACCTTTCTGTAATTTGCATATGTGACCAAATAAACTTGGAATGAACTCGAACCTTATGTAGCAGCAATTGGTGTTAAAATAGGAATATAATAGATATATACTAAAACTTTAATATAAATGACTTAATTAAATTTTGAGTCAGGAAGCTAAAATATTAAATGAATTTAATAATTAGACAACCTCTGAGAATGAATGGACTTGCATGGGATTTGAAATAAACAATTAAAACAGAATTACCTATGCTAGCTGGGCCTATGTTAATTGAAACTATGCTAAATGGACCTATGCTATTTGGAGCTTGACTATGGAGAAACTTATTTTGAAACTATTATGTTAATACCTTTGCTGCTTTGGAAAACTTGGACTGAACTTATCTGAACTTGCAAGTTCAATTGGCTAAGCCTCGGAATGTTATGATCATGGTAATTGTGGTAATGCTATTTTTGAAATCAATAATATTATTAAACTTAATTGTGTACTGTGTTGATGATTGTGGTAGATACTGGTTGAAGATAGACATAGTATAAGTTATTTCTATTATGGCTAGCAACCACTTGTTAAGTATTATTCTAGTGTATTTATAGTTTAATGATAGTTTCCATTTAAACATAAATTGGTTATTTTAATACTAACTTGTGCCTTAGCTTTTCTTATAATCACTTAAAATATGTGTATATTTATGTAATGATTGTGAACATTTGGGTTATTATACCTGGAGTAAAGAGAAAATAATAAATAGAAAATAAGGGAAGAAGAAGTGTAAAGGGATAATTAATAATTTTGATAGTGTACATTGATGTAATGGGAGATAATAAATAATATAGATTTGTTTGTAAAATGTAAAAGTATCCAAAGGATATATGATTAAGAAGTTAATGAAATAAGTTTAAATGTCAGCTTGTAATGACTTAAGTTATGGCTTTTGCTAATATTGTAAAAATGTGATCTGTAAATAGTTAAGGGTGTATTATATGAATGCTTTGTTATTTGTGATTTGTACATGATATGGAGTATGCAACATGAAATATGCTTTAATAACAGAAACTTGTACTTGGACATGGAAATGAAATGTCATGCCAAGGCCTAGAAGGGCAAAGATTTTATGAAAAAGTCCAAAAGGGCGAGATCTATTGAGCAATGATTATGAAATGAAATATATAAAAATTTGAGAAAGTGTAGAGGTGAAAAGGGAAGAGGAATACCACAAAGAATCATCCTTATTAAGATGGGATGAATAAGGTGATTGAAGAAACAATGCTAAGGAGGAATGGATAAGGCTGGACCAAAAGAAATAAAGAGAAACATATAACTTTAAATTAAAGCTTTAATTCATTTGTCTATTATGTTTGCACAAGTATTTTGTATAATTATTTTATTAATGAGTATACAGTGCATATTGTTAAAATTATGGCCAAAATGAATGAAATTTAGAGGCCGGTTATTCATTTATTTATGAAATGATTATCATATACGTGACCTGATACATCCATGAATAGATGCTATCTTTGATATGGAATATATGTGTTCGATATTATAAATCAGTGTATGAGGATTTCTTTATTTGGTATTATACTTTTTTGCATTGCTATTTATACATATACATTTACGAATATATATATTTATATATATAACGGTATTGAATGAAATGACAATGGATTGCAGTTCTGTGTCATAGTGATTAGTAATAATATTATGGCATATTCTCTCATGTATTTTTACCATTACAAACAATGTTTATGCGATAAATTTCAACTATTTCTTAAAAGATTTTGGTTTTTTGTGAGATTTGGTATGCTGTATGTGTATGTATATATGTACATAAGGACTACGTGTAACTTCACTACAAGTTTAGTGATTTTGCTGACTGATCAATGCTTGAACTCATCCCTCACTATTATAGCTGTAGGAACAATCACTTTGAATTTATAGTCATGGATATCAGGCTAAATACACAACCTTGACAGTGGATGGTAAGAATCTTATAGGTGCAATTAGGACCTCATTGTCATGTCAATTCGTATTGTCCTTCTCATTCAGAGTCAAAATACCTTAGTTACTAATTTTAAGTTTGAGCTTTTGGTTAAAGATAAATGGACCAGTCCTTTCAATTTCAACAGGCTCAAGTATTAATAGCATGCAATGAAAGAGAAAAAAAATTACCCATAAATTCACAAAAAAGACTTACTTAAGATAGATAAAATACTAAAATTAAGATAGAAAGGTGGGTAACAATCGAAAGTTGAATGGTTTCCACACCGATTATGAACTTTGAAAACAGGTCGTGATATTAGTATACCATCATCATGTTAAGAAATTCAAAGTAAAATAAATCAAACAACATATACCCTTGTGCCTAAAAAATCTAACAATCCATAAAATTAAAATGGGTTAGAATACAAATACAAAAAGGAAAGGTTTGAATTTAAAATTTAGAAATGTAATTGGCATGAATTGAATCACCATGTAGTGATCCACAAATGTATGAACAAATTCTAAAAATCCTTTTTTGTAATTTAAAATCATGCAAACTATGTGGAAATAAAATTTTTGGGCCTTTTTATCTAAGATTCATGATATGCAAGGTTTGGTTAAAAATCATTTTGAAATAAATGATTTCTAATTCCTCTAAAAAATTAATCCTTTTCCAAAAATCATGATCCATAAATTAAAATCTCACGTTTGGCTAGACAAACATTAACCACTAAAAAATATCAAGGGGTCCATGTACTTGATGTCAATCACATGCAATCTTTAAAGTATCTCCTATATAAGATAGCTTCTATAAATTTATTAACTTGATAATGTTAATGAATAGGATGAGTGCAACTCGAGTACTTAGTGAGTCAAAAAAGCTAACCCATCATTGGATTGAAAGCAATTTTGGTCGTACACATAAATATAATTCATATAACAAATATAAAAGCATGTATATATAAATATATGTAATCCGTAAAACACATCCATTTGTAATATTTTCCTTTTTTTTATGTGAATATCCTTATCCTTACTTACTATTCGTAATCATACTATTCCTATCATCATGTCATAGTCTTGGACCTGTCCATAGACTTGTCTTACAGAGGTTCTTTCATCCTTTTAACCTTGAATAAATAATATGTCCTTTAGGATATTAATAATGTTCCTGAAGTTTTGTGTCCTCCTACATCACACCATGATCACAGGCATGTAGGTCTATGAATATAAATCTCTTATTTCATGTAGGTCTTGTCACACCATGGTGTCCTCCTACATCACACCATGAAGTTTTGTCACCATGTAATAAAATAGTTCTATGAATATAAATCTCTTATTTCATGTAGGTCTTCTAAACCTCATCTTTACACGTTAGTTCTAAAAAAACAATCATGTTCGGGTCTTTCCATTTCTTTTATATATTTTCTATTGGATTCCTTTCAACTATCCTTGCCTTCTAATAATAACTTTCTAATTTTCCTTATTTTATCTTATCCCTTCTATGTATCTTAAATGGTCATGAAATGAGTAAAATAAAATTAAATACATTTTCTTAAGAATCACTTTATTTCCTTTTGATTTAATATAAGTATAAAATAACCATGAGAATTATGAATTTAATATAACAAAATACAAAAATAGAATTTAATAAAATATTAGTGTAAATAAAATAGTTAGTTGATGAAGAATTCACAAAAAAAAAGAATAATAAAACCTTTGATAAAATATTTTATAATTAATATTTTTTTCATGGGTCTTTGTAAAGCATAATAATTATTTGGAAAACGTAAGTAAAAATAAACTTAGAATATATATATATATATATATATTTTAAGAATCAATACATTTTTAAAATAAAGAAAGCCCTGAAAGTTTATGCTCATACAATTATGCAAAGTTGGGCTTCTAAGAATTCCCCAACTTGGTGTCTATTCTACTTTTCTAATTCCCTTTCATCTCTTATAAGCAAACAATCATCCATGTATAATAAGTAATCAAGTAGGAAATACAATTTCCTACTAACTATCTAAAGTCAAGTCCCATTGGCAATCCTTTTAATATCTTCAATTAATCAATTCATCAATATTAAGTAAATTGATTTAGGCTAATGTTATATGCATTTTCTTTCAAAATCCATATTCATATCCTTTCTAGTATATATTGCTTAAATCCTTAGGCCTAATTCTAGATCATGAATCACATCAAAAACATTCAAGGATAATTCCGAAATATATACTTTATAAGAAAAAGGGAGTTAGGAGGTTGAATTCCCATCCACCTGAATATAGGGAAGTTCCTATCCTTTGATCCTAAACCTAGATCTATTGTTGCAATCATTAGAATCTAATAAGAATTATTTGTTAGAAATTAATGAAATACAAAGATGAGATAAAAGAAGATTGAATTCACATTCTAACTTAAAAAATAAGTAAAATTTTTGAATATGTATCAAAGTATAACCCTATAATTTAAAGGGTAATATTTTTGTGGATAAGCACCAAAATACTTGTTGGTACATTAAAAAAAAATTGAAATATCTTTGTGATAGCAAACATAGATTCATTTATATAGGAATAGTCTTTTTTACTTGTATTTATAATTATAAAATAATAAACTAATTAAAAAGGTTCTATTTCTTCAATGTTATATGTGGTGAATGTAGTAGAAAGTAATATCCATTGTTTTAGAGAGGAAGTCATTTTTTTTTTTTTGCTATCATGGCACCATATATTATTTTATTAATCACGAGATATATAAATAGTATGAAAAATTGATTACTTCTATACATGCAAATAAAGTTTTCCTATGACAATTATTTTTCAATAAAACAAATAGAAGCTTAATCAATTGAAATGTAACTTTTTACCTTATAAAAATTGTACAAAGATGCCATTTTTTTCAGAAAAAAAAAACTTACATTATCTTGTATATTAAATTACTACTTTTACCAAAAAAAAAAAGTTGCAACATGCAAACACAAGTGTTATCTACCTCTCTTAGTTCGCACACCTTACCCACCAAACTATGACAGCAACTCATCTTTAAAATCCAAAAAGGCATTGTGGAAAGGGGATGGTCCCCATATGATATCCCCCAATTTCAAAAATGATAAAATCAGATTATGTTATCATTTTTTAGTAGCTTTGGAATTGGAAGCCACGACGCACCCCATGCCCTCTCCCTCAAAAGAATCTAAAAAGTTGGTATATATGCAAAATAAAACGCCAATTTTGAAGAGTATTCTGCTAAAAGTTCTAACAAAAAAGAAGTGGTGATGGGAAGAATTATGAATCTACCGTTTTCAGCCTAATGATTATTTTCCTTTTGCAAATAAAATAAATTGTTTAATTTATGGTTCAAGCATGTCATTATCTCTTTTGAAAGTTTACAATAATACTTATAAATTATCTAATTTTAGAATCATTGATAGTAGAATTTAAGAAATATTTTTAGTCTTATTGTATGTCTCTTATATTTTAATAAGTCAAAAAATTATCTTCTTAATATCATTGTTACAATTGGGCTAAAAATATTTCCTAAAATTTGATCCCAAGAAAAAAAAATAATCGACCACAACAAATCTTTCCAATTGAACTAACCCGATAAGTTTTTCTGCCATATACTTGTGGATCACTACAAGGAAAACAGGATTTTCCGATGAAATATTCCTACAGAAGGTGATTTGTAGGACATTTCAATGGACATTCTAACAGATCGTCATTCCATTGGAATAGTCCGTAGGAAATTTTGTTAGAAATCATTCTACGTGTCTTCCTCATAAATCATTCTCACTTCTCCTTTGTTGTATCACATTGGCTGTGTTTGTCACTTGCTTTTCACTGGAGGGAGAGGTGGAGCTTGTATTGACTCTTTTTTCCTAATC
>JANHAO010023502.1:0-11915 GCA_026873985.1 Saraca asoca
AGAACTTAAAAGGCCAAAGTTTAATTTAATCCACGAAAGTAGGTATTAGATTAAATTAGGTACGATTGTTAGACCTTGAAAGAGAATAGTAATTAATGAAGGCCAAACCAGCCCCAATTGCCTGAATAATTAAAATAAGAAAATTCTATAATATTTACCAAGAATCATAGGTGAGGTAAGTCCTAATCCTAGGCCTTTTTTACATTTGATATCTTCTTTAATTGCATCTTTATTTTCATTATTTCTTGAATTCTTTTCTTTTATTATTTTCTATTTCTTATTACTTTCTCTTTTCTCAATAAATTTGGATAGTCAAGTTGTAAAAGATTTTAGTACTTAATATTAACTTCTCTGTGGAATCGACCCGTATTTGCCAATATTAACTACAACTACGCCGTGTACTTATAGATATTTTAAAAGTACATCAAAAGTAAATACAAAAAGGGGAATAAAAGAGTAAAATAAACTTCATTTTAGATTTTAAAATTTTTTGATAGATTTTAGTTTTTCAAAAACTTTGATCCTTATCTAAAATTGTTTGTTACCATAAAAAAAGGGGAGATTGTTAGCCTTGCTAGGGAGATTATTTTGGTATCATATCTTTCTTTAGTTTTGATGTTAAAAAACAATCTCATGTGATTAACATTTGTTGATTGATTGCAAGTTCAAAGTATGCGATTCAAGAGATCCATATTAGATTTAGTAATTCTTTTATTTTAATAGGACCTTTTGTATGTGTGTTCTCATTCATTTTGATCCAAACAAATTTATTAATTTGGTTAAGTTAAGGTAGAAATAAATAATTTGAAATGAGCTTAAAACAAAAGTTTTCAAACAAGGTTTTCAAAGATACCTTCACAAGTGAAAGTTTTATAAAAACTATTTTTCACTGTGTGAATCGATTCATTAATTGATTTATATAGAAAATCTTGTGTGAATCAATTAGGTAATCGATTCATGAAGAAATGTTTTGAAAATTGTTTTTAAAATCATTTTCATCGAAGGTTAGAAAAATCTTTGAATCAATTAGGTAATTGATTCACAATTTTTTACATGAGAATGTGAATTGAATCATACATTGATTCTATTATGAAATTCTTGATGATATTCATTGATGAATCAATTCATAAGTTAGTAACTACTTTGAATTAATTCATAGTCAAAAAGTTAGTTATTTTTTAAATGTTGGTTGTCACACTATAAATAGACCCACACCTCATTTCAAACATATTATTTTCATAATAGATCATATCTTCAAATGTGAAACTCACAGAGAAAATAGAGCTAAAACTGATCTATCACTACCTTATCTTGTTTCTTCAAATTAAAGAATCTTGGATCAAATTAGAGAAGAACACACACTAGATAATTTATATTTTCATCTCAATTCAGAGTATTGTATCTCTATCTTTTAATCTTATTTTTGGTTTTAGTTTCTAAGTTGATAGAAATTTCAGATACAAAGGGAAAGGTTGATCTTCCCTTTGTATCTTCTTTAATTGTGAGGTTGATCATAATTAGTTGAAGGTGTATAGAATTCTTATAGTATCTTCTTTAATTATGAGGTTAATCATAGTTAGTAGGTGTTGACGGTGAAAACTAGTTAATAGAAAAAGTCCAGTGAAAACCCAAATTGCAAGTGAGCAATGCAAGAATGCTGGTGTGAACGGAAAAGAGATTGAAAGGGAGGAAGAACAAGGGACATTAGAAGCTTTTTAACATAGTTCAGCTAAAGTCAGTATGACCTCTACATCCATGGTGGTTTATATTCACTTTTATGCAGTGGTTTCTTTGTGTGTTTCAGTAGAGCAACAATACAGGAGTTCTTTTATTGTCCGGTAGAGTTTCTGTATGTATTTTTCATTATATTTGTTACAATGATCTCTCCCCTATTTATAGAGGCAGGGAAGGTTACAAGTGTAATTTGATAAATTGTAAATCTGTCTATTTCACTATATTGGGCAATAAATACTTGATAGGCAATAAATGCTTGGCAATTTACTATTAGTTTTTGGAGGCTGATATGTCGATAGGAGAATGTGCATTTGACTACTGATTAGACTTAGGTGTTTGTACCTATGCTTGGGGGAGCTAGCATGGTGGTCTGAGCTTGCATTGGGTGACTTGCTAGCTATGCAAGTTGGTTCCATTCTTGGGTTTAACCAAAGTGCACTTTTTGGAAGATGGTTGAGGGCTTGCTTCGTTTAGCGAGTAGGGGGTCATTACTTTAGCCTCGTCCTACGTTCTAAGCTTGTGGCTGGCTATCTAATGCCTTTGCGAGTGACCTTGACACTAGGTCGTGGATGGGTTAGGCCTCTCCCCTTTAAACTTGTCTGTTGGGCTTTTGCTAGCCCCTACTGGATAATACCAGATTATACTAGCCCCCTAGTTCTCAATTTGTTCTGCAAACTAGGAGTTGAGTTTGTTGGCAAAAACTGGAGACTACGATGAGCCTTGTTGTCATTTAGATTTCTAGTTCATTGTTTCATATGCCCGTACCATCATTACTATATTTAATACGCTCACTCCCCTATGGCTGCTAGTACAATGATGACTGAGCCTAGTTATTTTCTAGACTGTCAGATCATGAGCGACTGATTAGTTTTTAAATCGAATGGCTTAGGCTCCAAGGCCAAATTAGATGAGTAACCCTTCTTTTCCCCCTTACTTTTGAAAACTGATGTTCTGCCCCACAAGTTCTCGAGTAGTTGGTTCCATTCTCACTCTCTTACCCCATTGATCTTGCCATTGTTGGTGCTATGAATCGATCATTTTATTCATAATCCATTTTGCTCCTGTCCATTCTAAAACTTAACTTGTCTTTTTGACATGGTAAGCCTTTTTAGGACTTTTACTTTTAGAATGCCTTATTTTATGGATTTTTGGTATCACACTACCTGGTTCGATGGTGAGCACCTATTTGCTATTTGAAATTTTTGCCTACTAGTTTTCAGGCTGTAGACTGTAGGATTTAGGTATCTATTTCCCCAGGGTTTAGTAGTTTGGTAGGCTTTGTTGGTTAAGCCCCCTAAATTTTTAATAGTCTGGATCTCTGATATGATGGCTTGAGGTGTGTATGATCTGCTATATAGGAAAATTTTTTATCTAGTGAGGAGAAGCTTTAGCCTTTCTGATATGGTCTACTTAAAGTGACCTGACTACTTGAAGCAATCTGACTATTTGTCCTTCTATGTAAATGCCTGCAGTTGATAAACGTCGAAGCCACTAAATAAGGAGTAATGATGAGCCTGACCCCCTTGCTGGAAGCAAAGAGCTGGCATACACCTCAGTTGAAACAGCCTCTAAAAGCGGTGAGGTCACTGAATAATCTATTCCTCGACTTGACCCTAGTGAGGGGTAGCAGATCATTGAGAGCTCTTCAGATCACTTAATATTCAATCATTTACCTTCGACCATCGAACTAGATGAACTCCGAAATATAGTTGAATGTTACCACTTCCTCAAAGGTTACCGCCTCATGGTACCTTCCCCTATGACCATGCAACCCATCCTCTTCAAGGATTTGTTACCATTAACACCCAACATCTCACTGCTGGGCCCAAGTTCCCAGTTCACTCATACATTATTAATCTATTAAATAGACTGAAGCTCTACCCATTCCAACTGATCCCGAACTCCTACTCTTAACTCACTTCTATTGCACTTATGTACTTGAGAAATAATCTTTCGCCACTATATACAAGAGTTTTGTGCCACCTTTATAGCATTAGGAGTACGGGCTATCCAGATGGGATTTACTACCTCTTAGCTCAGCATACTGATTTCAAGAGGGTTTTGCCACAAGGGGATGCTAAGGGCAAATTAAGCATAGGGAATTATAAGACTCATTGGTTTTACATTTTATGCCTGTCTTTGCATCCTCTTTGTAACTTTGGTTTTGTTCTAATGTCTGGTAAGCGGGTGGGGGTCATACAAACTATCATGAATTAATGTCATCATTTCTGACATTTTGTTTTATTGTTGCAAATGAGGCTGGCAAAGAGAAGCCAATGCTTGAGGCTGAGGAGGCAGAGGTACTGGACCGGTTCATTGTTATAAACGATCTAAAAAATGATCTCAAGTTCGATGATGATTTCCTTTGTTCCCATAAGCTAGCTCCAGCTTTGAACAATGAACTCATTAGAGAAATTGGAGCTCGCTAAGTTAAGGAGATCAGTCCAGCACATTTCAAAGACTATGAGAATATGGTGAAGCTCATCCTCTGAAAAGCCACCTCCTGATGAGCCCAAAGACCTTGAAGTTGCTGCGACCTCATCAAGTCTTGACACTATTGTAGCCCCTGTTATTACAAATTAGTCTCCTCCTACCTTGATTGTAACACTTTCATAGGAGTTAGCGTCTACTTCATATGCTGAGGTGACCGAGGCAATCGAGGTTGCACCCCCATTTGAGCTCCTTGCTAAAAAATGAAAAGTAAGCAAAGGAAAGAGGGTCGTTGCCACTTCAAAATGGGTGGCTTATGAAGTCATAGCTAAAAAGATCCATTGAGCCTTAGCCCAAAGATGTAGGAATGTTTTGAGTTCCTCTAAAGGGATGTAGAGGCGATCTTGGAACCTTGCACCAGTCCCCAAGTGTTGGAAGTAGAGGGAGTCTTAAGTGAAAGGTTGATGCACTATGCTACTCATTATAGCTTGTTACTAAGTAATGCTCTTTCACCTTGATTCCTTTGCTTTTTTGTAGTCTGACTTGATCCATTAAAATTTTCAAGGTGTGCTCAGAACTATAAAGATGATGGAAATGCTTATGGCTTGGGAGGAAAAGAATAAACTTGAGGGTGACCTAGCTACTGTGACCACTAAAGTGTTGGACCTGGAAAATAGAGCAAGGAATGTTAAGGATGCTAAAAAAGAAGCTGAGGAAGCTCAATCTCGTGAGGTGGCAAGTTATAAGGCTATCACATCCAATCTCAACAAGACAGTTGATAAGCTATCAAAAGTAAAAGGTGACCTAAATGTGACACTTCGAGGTGTAGAGGCAGCGATGCGGTGAGCTAGAGCTATAGCACAGCGAGCTGAGGCTACTGAGAAGGAGCTTGAAGTGGCCAGGCAAGAAGTCACTCTTAAATAAGAGGAGGTCGCTCAGGTTAAGGTAGAGGCCACTAAATTAGTTACGAAGGCAGCAGAGAAAGTGGAATCTGAAACCTCCTATTCCTTCTTATACACTTTGTGGGAGCGACACTTGAATATGGGCTTTTCCTTTTTTTTGAAGAGGATGCTCTTAAAGAAATAAAAGGCTTCAAGAGGAGAGTTACGAAAGCTACGAAGTCCATTCCTTCCAATAAAGGTGTGAAGTTCACAAGTGGATCCCCCTCACTAAGGGTGCAATTTAAAGAGGGAGTGACCTGCAAGTTATGGAATCAAATGGAGCATGACTTGCTCGCCCTATGTGTCAATCCTTCCTCCCATAAGAGCGCAGCTTCCAAAGATCAAACTTCTTAGGATACGATCTTGTAACTATGCATTTTATTTTTGAACTTCGTATTTGATGTTAGACTTTGTACGAATCTACCTTGTTGAAGGATGTATTGAATGAACCTTTTCATTTTTCCTTGACTTTCCAAGCATATCACTTTGGATGTTCTATAGAAAATAATATGTAGGCTATTATGGATAGATTCCTACAAATCATAGCTTAATAATTGTCAAGTAAAAAGAGTGTCCAATAGGTCAATCAACCTTGGTGAGTGAAATATGATAGATAATGAAATAAAATACTGAGTAGATTGCATGAATTTATATAAGTGGGCTATAACTAGTAAATCATGACTACAAATGATATGTGTCATGCCGAATAGCTAGTAGATCACATGACAGCGTAATAGATCGCAAAAGAGTGTAGCCTCATTTTCATAAATTGAATATTGAGATAGATATAAGAGACATGGCCTCAGTTTGTTGTGAGTGTCAAGAGGCCACAAAGGTGTCTCACCTAATAGTGAGTAGAATGCTCAGATTGCACTTTAGCTAGCATGAGTTTGAGTGCTTAGCCAGTGATTAGGTATGCCTTGGTTGGTATGTTAAGTAGGTCGCATGAAGGCTACACCTTTAAATATGAGTCTACATGAGAGCTATGAGTAATAGGTCACATAAGAGCTACGAGCAATAGGTCACATGAAAGCTGTGAGTAATAAGTCATATGAGAGTTATGAGCAATAGGTCACATGAAAGCTATGAGCAATAATTTGCATGAGAGCTACGAATAGTAGGTCGTATAAAGGTTGTGAGCAGTAGGTCGCATGAGAGCTGTGAGTAGTAGGTTACATGAGAGTTGTGAGTAATAGGTCACACGTGTGCTCTTCAACTTAGAATCCATGACAATATATATTTTCTCAAGCTAGGCAATGTATATTTGCCTGATTATTTTGAGCACTGTATATTTACTCAAGTGAGGCAATGCATATTTACTTGGTCTTCATGACAATGTATATTTGCCAGGCAAGATAATGTATATTTACTAGTTAATTGTGGCAATGTATATTTACTGAGCAAGGCAATGTATATTTGTTGTTTCTCAACTGGCGATAGATTGATCATACGAGCTGCACCTTGGCTAGTATGATAATGTATATTTGTCAAGCAAGATAATATATATTTGTCGGACCAGCTTTGTTCACAAGGTTGCACCTTAATAAATTGATTACATAAGAGTTGTGCTTCAGCTGGCTTGCCATGACAATGTATATTTATCAAGTGCAACAATGTATATTTGTCAAATTAACCATAATAATGTATATTTGTTGAGTAAGATAATGTATATTTGTCAGGCTAAATGTTTAAAGGATGCACCTTAGCCAGTGTAAACTGAGTTTGTTAATAGAGTAGCTCGCTTTCAGTACCAAACTTTGTTGAAAATTTATTCAAAGATTAGTAGACATAACAATTTAAGATACTTTTAATTTCTAGGTAGCATTACAAAATTAGAATATGGTTCTTATTATGAGCCACTATTGTTAGTCAAAAGCTTGCTGGGGCTATTGAGATCATTGTTCCACAAGTCACACAACATAGTCCCCTAAATGACCTCTCTTAATTAGATCCTCGATTGCATTTTTAAGTGCCCAACATAATAAGGTATTGTGCCTAATTTCATCATGGTATGCACAAAATTTTTTTCTGTTTCTGAATTTGTTTGGAACCTTCATGGGATTAGGCTTTTTGAAGTCCTCCCTATCCTGTTCCGCTATGAATATCCTCTCCTGAGTGTCTGATAGGATGCTATAACTTTCATAGCAACCTTGATGCAGAGGTTGCTCACTCCTAGCCCTTTTTGTGGCCTGGTTACTAGAGTCGTTATTCTAGTTTTCCTTCTTGTTCCTACCATTACTCCTTTTATTCCCATTGTAGCCATTTTTTTCATTCCCTTGATTAAACTTTTTCAGGCCAAAGATCTCTTCCCACCTGATTTCCTTGGTAGCTCTCTTGTAAAATTCACCTAAGTCCTTCACTGGGGACTTGTATATCTCCTCGTACAGTTCCCTATCCTTATAGAGTCCAGTTGAGATTGCTATGAGGATACTTTCATATGAGGGATTCTCTACATTATTGACTTCACATCTGAACTTGGTAATGTAATCTTTTAGTGACTTCTCTCTCCAGTGGAAGACTATTATAAGGTGGCAAAATGGTACGAGCTGCCTTCTTTGTGCCTTATATTGGTTAAGGAATCTCTTCTAGCACTCCTCCTAACTGTGAATGTTGTGAGCTAGAAAATTCCTGAGCCATGCCTGTGGTATTTTCCTGAGGGTGGCTAGAAAAACATGACATTTGACCAGCGGGCTAGTTATCTAAAGATCCATTTGGACATTGAAGACATCTAGGTGGTCATATGGGTCACTATTCCCATTATATTATGGGGTGTTGAGAATTTTAAATCTATGATGAAGAGGCTCTATTTGGATCTCCTTAGCGAATGGGGTCTTTTTCTTGTAACGATCTTGTTTGTTCTGAGTTACAGGTCACTTTTCGAGTTGCTACACCCTCCGAAGTAGCTCTTCAATCATAGGGTCTTGAGTTTTAGACTGACGACTAGTGGGCTGATGACTCCTGTCACCCCCTGATTATGGGAATGGTGATCTGAGGTCTTATACTTTCCACTGTGCTCAGGACCCGGGGAGTAGTGATCCAACCTACGTCTATGATGAGTCCTATTCGTGTCTTCTTCTTGACACAAGTTCTCATGTCGTTGATCATTTCCATTATCATTGTTATGAGCTCGATGAACCTTCGACCTCAACCATGAATTATACAAATGAACAGACCCAGCTCACAGATGTTCCTCTTTGGAGGGCTTCTCTTACTACGCTTTTAGTTGCTGGGGTCCTCTTTTGGGCATGGCAACCTTAACTTGTCTTTGTATTCCTTGAGTCTGTGCGTGAGCCAATGCCCTAACTATAATGGCCAACTCTTTCACTGTGCTTTTTAGCACCTCTTGATGTTGATGACATGCTTGAACTCTGTCAATCTCAAAAGCAACGGGCTGGTGAGAGGTTAATGGTGCCATGTCAACAACAACACCTGTTATGGAGGTAACTAAGGCACCTATAGTAGGGAAGACGGAGCCCCCAGTGGTAACCCTTGCTACTCTACATGACTCTTAGGTTAGCTAGCGATAGCACCAGTGCTCTCGGTGGTTCTTCCTCTTGCCATTGCAATTGAATAGTAAACTAAAGAGAGAAAGAACACAATTGGGGGCTTCTTTCTAGTATCAAAATGTTGATGACAAAAATTGGTCAACAGAAAAAGTCTAGTGAAAACCCAAATTACAAGTGAGGAATGCAAGAATGCTGATGTGAATAGAAAAAAGATTGAAAGGGAGGAAGAACAAGGGACACCAAAAGCTTTTTAACATGGTTCAGCTAAAGTTAGTGTGATCCCTATGTCCACGATGGTTTATATTTGCTTTTATGCGGTGGTTTCTCTATGTGTTTTAGCAGAGTAACAATACAAGAGTTCTCTCACTATTATGACAGAGTTTTTGCATGTATTTTTCACTATATCTGTTACAATGATCTCTCCCCTATTTATAGAGCCAGGGAGGGTTACAAGTATAATTTGATAAATTATAAATCTATCTATTCTGCCATATTGGGCAATAAATGCTTGACGGGCAATAAATGCTTGGCAATTCACTGTCGATTTTTGGAGGCTGATGTGTCAGTTGGGAGAATATGCCTGTGACTACTGATTAGACTTAGGTGTCCGTACCTATGCTTAGGGGAGCTAGCTTGGTGATTTAAGCTCACATTGGATGACCTGCCAGCTATACAAGTTGGTCCCATTCCTGAGTTTGACCAAAGTGCACTTTCTGGAAGATGGTTGAGGGCTTGCTTTGTCTAGCGAGTTGGAGCTTATCTCTAGCGAGCTAGGGGTCATTGCTTTGGCCTTGTCCTGCGTCCTAAGCTTGTAGCTGGCTATCTAGTGCCTTTGCTAAGCGACCTTGATGCTGGGTCATGGATGGGTTGGGCCTCTCCCCCCTTGAACTTATCTGTTGGGCTGTTGCCAGCCTATGCTAGATAGTACCAGATTATACCCATAATAGTAGGAGATAAAAGAATTTTTATATCTAAATTGGTTGGCAAGAGCCCGTTTAAGTCTTATATGTAGATTAGTTTGTAAGAGCCCAAATAAATCTTGTGGTTGCTAATAAAATTAACCATCTAGTTGAGGGTTTGATCTAGTGGATGTACACTTCAACTGCTTTTTAATGGAAGTAAACCCATTTAAAATTTTTTTTGTGTTTTTTATATTTTTGCATTTACATTATTACAATTTAAATTCTACTTCACATATATTCTAGTTTAATTGATTAATTGTTTTTGCAATTCTACAATTCTGTATTAATTCTAAATTAGTGACTATAATTAAATCGTTTACTTACCAATAAATATACTCTAGTAATCTTGTTAAAAAATCTCCAAAGAGATTCAAAGACTTCTGCTGTGATTTAATTAGAATCTAATCTAAAGATCAGTTACTTTTTGGGACCAATAACTTGGATTATGAAATTACAAGTAATATGTCTCGAGATTACCATATGCATACAACTACTCCCTAGCTCATTTGAGCTTAAACTTCCAACATAGGTTGTATGTCAATTGTTTACATTGCATGGTATTGAATTCTAATCAAATTTGTTGTCATGACCTAAATTTTTGGTCATAATAGGTGTGAATATCAATCAACGATAGATAAGTACCAAGTTTTGCTCCTATTATCATGAACTATCACTGTCATACTTTTTTCAATATTTTCAAAACTATTCTATTTAAATTCAATGATTAATTGAGAAATTATAATCTTATAAAAGGAAAAGGAGATACTGAGATTAAAACATATTTATGTAATGCACAAGTGTCACAACCACATATGATACATGCTCCTGAAACAGTAATGTTTTAGATTTATATCGAGTTTTCAAAATAGTGTGCACGTATGATGAATTCTATCCTCACATGCTTCTAAAGACTCACTACGGTAGTTGTGAACATATCAGTCATTATTTCAATAAGATTAGCATCCATTCATACATTTTGATGGAGGAACAGTAGCAATATTCTGAGAATCTGAAAAATGATCTACAGAAGAGTGAGTCTGGCTTATGAATTTATCATTAAATAACAATTCACATATACACCATAACCAATTAATCATAATTCATGCCAAGTCTAATGAACAAATTATAGATTTTTAGAGACCAAGCTTTGAATGATATTATATCATTTTCACAATCGCACACTATAAAGAACCATGATTTTTTTTTGTGACCCTATATCCTCTTCATTGCACATCATGTTGTTTTATCACACTTTATCTCTATTTAGTGGGTGATATCACCCAACAACCTCATTATCACAATATAAAGAAACATATGCATTCTAACTTTGATAGCTAACCTCAATTATCACAATTTGAAGTCACATTATCGTACTAAAATTTAACATTTCAAGGCATACAAGTCAGATGCATAATAATAATAATAATAATAATAATAATAATAATAACAACAACAACAACAACCCTTCTTATTACTCTATTCCCACCTTATCCCACACAAACCTAGCCTTTTCCTTCCAGGCTCCTGCCTTATACCACTTATTACATTTTGGAATGTATAGATCTAGGACCCAGTTTATATATCCCATCACATCCTATTATCACATTTCATTCTCATTATTTGTCATTGATAAATGGGGAAAAGGGCATAAAAATAAGGTAGTTTTGGTCCATTCTGTTGGTAGCATTTTGTGTTTTCTTAGTGTTTTTACTTTGATTTTATGTTTTGTCCTAGATACTACTCTTGGCTTGTATTTTTTATGTAGGATGACATAAAGGCTTGAAAAGGAGAAAGAAACTCAAAGAATGAATTTGCATCTAGATCAAGGAAAGATAGAAGGAGAATCCATGCAAGAAATAAGCAAGAAATCAAAGAAAAAGTGAGGAAACCACCTAGCACGGCCGTGCCATAGAATACGACCAAGCCGTGTTAGGTGCTGTAAGAAGACTGACAAAGAAATTGCAAGAAACGTGAAGACCATGCACGTAACACGGCCGTGTTACACGCTGGAAGAGACCAAGAAAAGAAATCGTGAAGAAATTAAAGAGGCAGCACACAACACGGCCGTGTTACATAACACGGCCGTGTTACATAACACGGCCGTGTTACACAACACGACCAGGTCGTGTTATAAGTTAGCAAGCTTAAATTGATAAATCCAATCTCATGAAGCACACTCAGCCCGTGTTATGAAGCCTAACTGTGGTGAACATGTAAAAAGGCTATAAATAGGACCCTTTGTAATCAGTTTTACATCATGTATAGTTTAGAATCCTTCTTTTAGGTTTAGGCTAGTTCTTTCTTCTCTTTTCTCTTCTTTATTGCTTTAGGTTTCCTTTCAA
>JANHAO010023503.1:0-11889 GCA_026873985.1 Saraca asoca
GTAATCACAATAGAAAATTAATCAATAACATTAAAGAATCATAATTGGGTTATTCCCAATCCTAGAATAAGTATCTACTCAGACAAGATAGAAATAAAAAGTATATTCATTAATGAAATAAATTGAATCAGGTCTAGAACAAAGAAAGAAAGGAAGAAAGAAAAAAAGATGAATTGGAAGAAGAAAATTATGATGAAAATAAACTAGAATTCTTGAAAGAATATTAAGCAAAGAAAGAATCCTAAGTTGAACTCAAAAAACTCCTAGCAGTGTAAGAAAACTCGTGCTCTAAGTAACCTTAATTAAAGAGAACTAATGGATGCTTAATTGTATCTTTAGGTCAGCTATTTATAATAATTTTTAGGCTTGGAAAACAGTTGTACTTCGGGACACAAGCTGTCCATATTTTAAGCTGGTTTCCTTCTAGAAGTTTTGCTGATCTTGCACCAAACATGGCCATGTTTGCACATCACCTATTATAGACATCACCTATTATCACTATAATATTCATGCACCAAAATGATCCTCAAGGCACTCAAGTAAGATCCTCATCCTTTAGATCTCCCCAGACTGCCTTGCCCTTTTTTTTTTCATCATTTTTTTTCTTTTTTTACTCTTTATTTTATTTATTTTTTCCAGTGAGTGCATTTTATGCTCCATCTCATTGAGGTGCTAGACATCTAGGTACTCATACCAAAGGCCTTTTTGGATCTTGAATTTAGGTTCTCAGAGCAAAGACCTTTTTGGGTGTTTTTTTTTCATTTTTTTATTTTTTTTTACTGTTTGACAGCCTCATTCATCGCCTTTCCTTAACTTCATACTTTCATAATGCCAAGAATCACAAGGCGCATGCAAATTACAATTCAATAAATAAGTGTTTATAAGAAGCCTAAGGTTTAATTTTAGGAAAGAAAGACTAAACCAAGAATATTTTATTAAAAATCTATTTCAATCAAGCTTACATAGGTCTAAAACTAATTACTATCACTTTAGCTCATTATAAGAGTTATTAATTTTGTAATGTAAGATGCCTAAATCAAATAAGAGTAGCAAATATAATAAAGAGATCTAATTAAAGAACAACAAGATAATAATAAGCAAGTACAATTATAAAAGCCTAGGATTGAGGTTTCATCATAGTTATGATCTTGTCCAATTATGATTACTTGATTAATTGAGGATGGTTTAGCCTAAATTAATTACTAGCCTCTTTCAAGGTGTAATAATAATATTTAAATTAATCCAATTGCATACTTTTGTGGTTTAGATTAATTTAAACCCTTTAAGATATATGAAAACCGAATCAAATCCTAAAGAAACTTAATTTACTTTCATGATTAAAATTTCTTTATTCAACTATTAGTTTTCTAGTGATAATCTTCTCCTTTCGGTACTTCAACTATCTACCTAAGACATGATAAAATATTGGCCAAATACTTTATCAAGAGCATAGCAAGCATAATAGTTAAATCAAATTAAATCAGGTAATCACAATAAAAAATTAATCAATAATATTAAAGAATCATAATTGGGTTATTTCCAATCCTAGAATAAGTATCTACTCAAACATGATAGAAATAAAAAGCATATTCATTAATGAAATAAATTGCAAAAGTTCTAGAACAAAGAAAGAAAGGAAGAAAGAATAAAAGATGAATTGAAAGAAGAAAACTATGATGAAAATAAACTAGAATTCTAGAAAGAATATTAAGCAAAGAAAGAATCCTAATTTGAACTCAAAAAACTCCTAGGAATGTAAGAAAACTCGTGCTCTAAGTAATGCTAATTAAAGAGAACTAATGGATGCTTAATTGTATCTTCAAGTCAGCTATTTATAACAATTTTTGAGCTTGGAACATGACCGTACTTCAGGAGATGGGCTAGTCGTGTTTCAGGTTGGATGCTTTCTAGAAGTTTTGCTAATCTTGCACCGAACACAGTCGTGTTTGCACAGAATACGGCTGTGTTCTGTGCTGGCCTCTTCAAATTCTTCAACTTTCTTCAGGGTTAAGTTGAGTTCTTCACATAGCTTCTTCTTGAGCTTCTTCTTAATCCAATCGTGCTTTGAACTCTTACCTTCATCCATCTTTCCAAGCCTTTTTTTCTATGCTGGCCTCTTCAAATTCTTCAACTTTCTTCATAATTGAGTTAAGTTCTTCATATGGCTTCTTCCTTAGCTTCTTCTTAATCTAATCATGCTTCAAACTGTTGCTTTCATCCATCTTTCCAAGCCTTTTTGCTCATCTACAAAGAAAAATAAAACACACAATAGTACCAAAGAACAAGGACACAAAACTAAAACAAAAGGAAAGAAAAATCACAAATTAATAACATATCAAAAGGTAATGATCATCATAATAATGTGCATTTTGTTCATTTATCATCCTCATAGTCATTCGCTAGTATATTGCCCTCATAACAACTTCTTCAATGATCAATGCCCTTTCTCTTGGCATTTCTCGAGTGACATTCCTTTGAAAACACCTTATTCGAGCACATCCTCATAATGGCTCCCCCATATCAATGGATTTGATGGGGGTTAAGCATCCAGCATCCTCCATTCGAGCTTGAGTTTCACTTTGCCTGTGCATAAGTAATTGTGAATCTCATGGTTATTGTAGCAAAGTTTGTCTTGCAACTATGTAGTGCTAGTCTATTATGCCTTGAGATCATTGTCACTACTTTGTTATGCAACTATGTAGCTCTAGCTCACTAAGCAGGTATCATTGTCACTTGTCATGTGACTAAAATGTGCTAGCTCCTCTAGCATCTCATCTCAAATCTTATGGATTAGCATAACAGCTTACCCATTACATCCACAGATAATGCATAATTGATCCCTCTTGGATTGCCTCTATTATTTTTCAATTTACTTCTCCAAGTAAAATTCATGCCCTCCAACATAATTTTGGATTGCTCAAATAAAATTTGTTTGCTCAACACATCATGAGAGATATGCCAACCTACAAGATGTATCAACAATCTATTGTGGCCATGCTTAATAGAGCTTCTCTTGTTGGATAAGCCATCTATTTACTCATTCCTTGAAGTGATTTTACATTCCTTCAAATGCCTATAATGAATAAGTGTGTGATTAATGTTTCATACTGTATAGCAGGTCCACCAATTGTGGCACATGCTTGCACTTAATACACCATTAACATTCTCTTGAGTGAAAATATCTAACACACAAGCTCTTAAATTGTTCCAACCTCTTGCACTTCTCTTGGTCAAGTTCTTAGCAGCATCTCTTTGCTATTTTGATAAGTGTTTGCTTTACTCACAAACTCCACATAAGCTTAATCTACCCTAATCATGGCCTACCATATGTGCTTTCTCTAGCATAACCAAGCTTTGATGCCAACTGTCATAGCCTGGTAGCTCTTTAGCCGAAACTATGCAGTGCATGATGCCAATTCTTAGCTAACATATCAACCTTATAATTAATTTGAGTCACACTTGGATAGATAATCAGGACATAGAGGATTATGTCAACCATACAACTAAAATCCTATGAGCAACATATTTGCAAGAAGCCTCTAGCGCTTATCAAAAAGGGACTTTTTTGAAAAATAAGGAGAAGGACAACTCTATTTTATTAATATATGCCTTATTACATAGTTTTAAGTGTATAAAAGGAGTATCTAAGCTCCACACTCTGATCCCTAACCTGAGCCACAATGCTTACCTAGTTATTGGCTTTCTTAAAAAGCATTCTAAGCAAAAGCCCTAATGACAAGAGTAAACATAATTTTTTCAAGTTAACAAAAGGACTTTGCTCCTATCTCCTAAGGGTTCTAATGATCAATCTCATATGAACATGAAAATAAAAATGCAAGGATTGCAACCATGTATTTTTCTACTTGTACTGGACAAATGATTGATGTTAAAAAGATATAAATGCCCCCAAAATGAGAATAATTCTAAAAAATAATCTACAAGTGCATTTGCTCCTAAATTCTTACCACAAGGCCTCCTCTTTATGCTTGATTTTTACACTAAGGTTCATCCAAAACTGAGCAAGTTTTCCTATTGAATTGATTCACTAGGTTGTCATGTGGCACCTTGGAGCATGGGAGCCATATGCTACCAAGATGGCAATGAAAAGTAATTTCGATCACATCGTTAGTCTGCACCCTTTGAGTTGGTTTTAATGCTTATTTTTCCACATTTTTCTAGAAATAAAATTGTTTTTATTATTTTTTATCCAATTTATTTGATTACTAATTTGATATTATTTTGGTCTAAAAACTTTGTCATGTGATTTCTTCGTATACCCTATTTCTAAAATTTTTTCAAAATTGTTTGCTTCTGTATGTTAATATGCGTAGAACTAAGGTTACGTAGAAATCAAATTACTTATGTTTTTTTTGGCATGAAAATTTATTGTATGATTCCTACATATTACACTACTATGTGTAATTTTTGGTGGGTTGATTTGATGCCATTTGTACATTTGAGTATTTTCTGGATTTTATGTGTAAATTTATGAAATTATGTTAAAACCAAAATTTGGCTCATATTATGCCATGAAATTTTGTAAATTACCTACTGCGGAACTAGTTGCATAAAACTCTAATAAGACAAAAATTTTCATTGTATCTAGGAGAGTGCTATTTTAAGAATATGTATACCCTATCAGTATAATATTATTAACATAGTCCATTGGTGATAATGCGAGTATTAGGGTTGTACATTATGTTCTTCGAATTTTAAATGCCCTACAGTGTTAGGTTTTAGGAATATAATGTTCAATTCTTGTATTATGTTATGGAGCCTTAAATGCCCTATCAGTGTTAAGTTTCATAATGTAATACTATTTAGAATTGCATAGTTATTGAGGAAATATTCTAGCATAACTATATTGAACATGCAATTTTAGAAATTTATGATAAATTTCATAAATTGTTATTTCCTCAATCTTTTGTCACCTATGTAGTTTATTACCCTGAAGATGGTAAATGAGACCAATTATGAGTACTAGGCCAAGTGGAAGATGTATAAGGTCATTGTTGATATCATATCTAGCAATCACCAAATTTCATATTTCATATGGAGAAAGGGAGAGCCAAAGATAGATATGACTCCAATGTTGCATAAGGGTTCTTTGTGAAAGTGGGCACAATCTAATAGAGTGTACTTGATGGTTACGATGTATACTAAGAATAAGACCATCATGAAAGGCATCACTGACTCTCCAAATGTCAAGGTGATTATAAATTTTGTAACTAATAAGTTCGTAAAGATCAATAACATTGAAAAATATATTACCTCTAATTTTTGCATAATTTTTTTTAGGATGGTGTTAGCGGATTTAATGAGCATATCATGGAATCGATATATTATTATGGTCACTCATGGACATAAAAGTGGATGTAGAAAATAGTTATTTAATTTAGCATGTTTTAGAGTCCCTTCTAGTTCAAACTTGAGACATTACAGTACACTCAAGAGAGTGAGTAAACTTTCAATAAAATGACCTCTATAGTCAGTCAAGGAGAATATGATGAGAAGAATTGAATGATCTATGTACTCTCTTTGTTTCACATAGATCTAGTGTTGAGTGTGGAAATAAATTACACCCAAATGAACCTAATTTTAAGATGCAAGAAAGATGATTTGGGTGCATGTTACAATAAATCAAAATGTTTCACTAGCTTTAGTGAGAAATTCCATTGAATACTTGGTGGTTAGATGGAGGTGCAATCATTTGCATTACAGATTTATTATAAGCATTCAGAAACAAGGAAAATGTCTAAGACAAATATGTAGGAGCGATTAGCATTTTGAAATTAGAGAGTTAATCAATTAGATGTTATGGTTGGATACAAAAGGGTTACAATTAATATGGGAACCTCAATGTTATGGAATAGGTGTCTAAGTGATATCTCAACAAAACAATTGAGCGATTAATGAAAGAAGAGATTCTCCATGACCTAGACTTATCCTTTTTATGCATGTATTAATTGCATCAAGGGAAATACTCCTTGCTAGAGTTATGGACTAGAAGGTTGAATATACAAATACCAATTCACAATAATGTAAATAGACTGATTACGTTGACTATTGTGGGTGTATACTAATTTGTCTTCTTCATTGGTGATTTGTTAGGTGGAAATATCCACTAAAAAGTTGAAATCTTTAAATTCTTTTAGGGCATTTTAAAGTTGAGATTGAACTAAAAAAATGATAAAAAAAATCATGTGTGTTAGTTCTAATAAAGATGGTGAGTATTATATAGATATGATAAACTAATATAACTTCTTATTCTTTAGTAGGATATCTCCAATATTGTGAATTTTTATAGGCTAACAACCTTATGCTTGGAATGCCTGAATGAAATTGGATCATAACAAGGTTGAATCATAAGCTAATGGACATGATTAGGTGCATATTGGTGCATTAAATTTTCCTAGACATTGCATGGGGCAATGCTTTAAGACCACAATGTATATTTTGAATCAAATCCATAGTAAGTCAATATTTGAAACCCGATAAAATTTTTTGTATAGAAAAAGCCTAGTCTTAGACATTTCCATGTCTGAGGTTGCAAGGCTAAAATGAAGTCATATGATTAATTTATTAAATAACTTGACTTAAAAACTATTGTTGGTCACTTTGTTGGAGTTATAATGGCTATAAAAGTAGTAACTTTTATTGTCTAATGCACACTAGGGTTATTGAAAGACCTTATTTTGTTTATTGGTTAAAATAAACTAAATTGATCTAGTACAACATATGGTAAAACTGATAGTGAAAGTTATATGTTTAATGCTCTTCTATAGTAAAAAGAACCAAGTCTTTTAAATGAAATACCTTTAAGGAATCCTAATGACTCATAGACCAGGAACACGAATTTGACATTAGTGATGGAATTGATCTCACTAGTTTTCAAGAAGTCATTTCAAACACTAATTCTTTAGAATGGATAGAGGCTATAAATGCTGGATTGCTTTGTGATAAATGAGTAAAATGCCTATAATTATGTTGATTAGCACCTCTTGATTGGTTATTAATTTGTGATTTTGCTTTACTTTTTGTCTTAGTTTAGTTCATTTGCTCTTGGTACTGCTATAGTTTGCATTTGTCTTTTTAGGTTAGCAAAAGAGGCTTTAAAAGGAAGATGAAAGCTGAAGTTTGGAGCACACTTGAACTAAGAAGCTAAGGAAGAAGTCATGTGAAGAGTTCAAGTCAAATATGCATTGAAGTTGAAGAAAAAGAAGAAGCCAACATCGAATGCGGCTTGGCCGTGTCCTGGGATTGGCTATATCCAGTGCAACATCCGGCAACAATTCAACAAACTTCCAGCCTGAAATACAACCAGCTCATGTCCTAAAGCACAACTATATTCCAAGCCTGGAAATTGCTATATATAGCTGATCTTGAGCAGTCTGAAAACACAATTAATCATTCATTAGTTTTCATTAATTAGGATTGCTTAGAGCACGATTTTTCTTATTTTCATAAGAGTTTTCTGAATTGAATTTAGGATTCATTCTTTGTTTAATGTCCTTTCAAGAATCCTAGTTCACTTTCATCATAGTTTTTCTTCTTTCAACTTCATCTTTTCTTCTTTCTTGCTTTCTTTCATTGTTTTAAAGATTATGCAATTATTTTTATAAATGAATTTGGTTTTTATTTTTTACCATGTCTGAGTAAATATCTATTCTAGGATTGGAAATAACCCAATCATGATTCTTTAATGTTATTGATTGATTTTCTATTGTGATTGCCTAGTTTAATTTGATTCAACTATTATGCCTACTATGTTCTTGATAAAGTACTTGGCCAATGTTTTCTCTTGTCTTAGGTAGATAGTTGAAGTACCAAAAGGAAAAGATTATCACCGGAAAACTAATAGTTGAATAAAGAGATTTTAATCACCAAAGTAGATTAAGTTTCTTTAGGATTTGAATTGGTTTGCATAGATATTAAAGGGTTTAAATTAATCTAAACCATGAAAGTAGGCAATTGGGTTAATTTAAATACCATTATTAGGCCTCCAAAGAGGCTAGTAATTAATTTAAGCTAAACCATCCTCAATTAATCAAGTAATCATAATAGGAAAGATTTCAATTAATTGTTAAAGATCATAACTGTGGTGAAACCTCAATCCTAGGCTTTTATAATTATACTTTGCCTATTTCTTTCATTATATCTCTTTATTATCTTTGCTATTCTTATTTGATTTAGGCAACTTAAATTGCAAACTCTGGTAATTGATAACAAGATCTTTGTGGGACTCGAACCGTATTAGCTAGTCTTTACTGCAACTACACTATGTGCTTGTGGAAAATATAACATCACTTTGATGATCTATAATGATGCGTGAGATCATATAGTTACCTGTTGGTTGCAGATCTATTGGATGCAAAGGGTCTTTATGACCAAAGGACACTTAAAGGGTGGTAGAGAGGTATAAAGCCATATTGGTTGCAAAAAGCTGTATTTAGGAATAAGGCTTTGATTGTAGAATATTTTCTCATCTATTTTAATTGAAGACTCATCAAGTTGTTATGACACTAGTGACTCGTTTTAACTTAAAGCTTCAGTAGATGCATAATGGCCTTCTTAAATGGTGATTATCCAAAAGCTATTTGTGTGAACCAACCAGAAGATTTTCAAGAAAAGAGTAAAGAACACTTAGTGTGTAAATTTAAAATATTCATATATATGATTTGAATAAAACATCTAGATAACGATATCTCAAGGTTATCGAGATTTCTTTTGAGGTCAAGGAGAATGATGCAAACTATGTGTTTATTTTAAGTTGGGTACAAGCATATTTGTAATTCTAGTTTTATGTTGATTGTATTCTTCTTAAGAACAATGTTATGAGCCTTATGATTGAGATAAAGCATAAATAATCCATATATTTTATATATGAAAAATCTTAATGATGCCTCTTTTGTGTGTGGAAAATGGATCCATCATAACAGATCCTGAGGTCTTCTTGGCTTGTCTTAAAGATTATATGCTAAAAAGGTGCTTAAAAGGTTCAACATGTTTTATGTACTCTCCAAGTATTGCACCCTTCTGGAGGAGCGAGATTCTTTTTAAAGCCCAATATCCTCAAAATAATGTAATGATTAAATTAGGTCTCATATGCTTTTGTTGTTAGTAGCCTATTGTATGCTCAAGTATGTATACATATTGATATCATTATTGGTTTAGCATGTTTGAGAGGTGCTTGAGTAATCTTCGTTAGAAATATTAGACTATTGTGAAAATGGTTATAAAGTACTTATAAGGTATAAAGAATCTTTGTGCTGGCTTTTTACAAATTTGGTGATCGGATTATTGCAGGCTACTTTGACTTTAATTCGTGAATTATCTAGATAACATGATCTTGATATCTAGAAAAATCTTTATGATGTTAGGAGGAATTATATCATGGAGACTATCGAGCAGTCAATTACAACATCCTGTACTATGGAGGCAGAATGTGTCACATGTTGTGAATCCACTAGTGTGGCTATTTGGTTAAGGAATCTAATATATGGATTTAAAGTTGTAGACCGCATATCAAGGATCTTAACCATATGTTCTAACAATGCTACTATAGTGAACTTTTCTCAAAATAATAATAAAAGTGTTACTAGTACAAGCATTTTGATATTAAGTATAAATTTGTTAAAGAGAGAAGATATGTGAATATTATACATGTTGCCATGGATCATATGCTTGTGAATCCACTAACTAAAGACTTAGACGTAAAAACTAATCACAAAAAAGTGACTAGAATGAGTTTGGCTATGCTTAGGGTTAGTCAAAGTTTCATGTTTCTAATTAAAACAATGTTATTTCGAGATATGTGATGTATTCATTTTTTACCATACATTGTTTTTGCACACATTATCTCATTATGACATGTTATTGCAGATTTTTAGACTCTGTCTCATTACCGTATTGAGAATAGTAATTCTCATTTGGTATTTTGGGTAGATGCATAGACCATATCGTAAGGATATAAATATAATCACATTTTGACATGTATGTCTAGTTTCTCACATATTCCATATTATGTTTTAGTTATTGGAACATAAGTATTTAATATATGTATGACATTAGCATCCCTATCAAATATGATGATTTGCATTATTGGACACTTATGTTTGACCTATGGTTGTAATGGTATCACTGTTGTTGTTGTTGACATTCATCGTTGTGGCGACATATTGTAATCCAAGTTCTCATTTATTAGACTATGTTGTCCAAGTGGGAGATTGTTGGAAATTTCCCATGTGGACTACCATAATTTAATATATCATATATATTAGATTGAATGAATGTCACAACAACTAATTATTATGAGACAATTAATTATATGATCTAATTATTGGATTTGTGATGACACCTAGACTAGTGTGAGCCTTCTCACTAGGCCAATGATTATATGTCAATTGGCTTAGTAGGGTTATAGCAAGACAGGTCCCTATTTATATCCTAGTAGAATTGTAGTTGCCCTATTAAGATTTCAGATATAATTTTCTTCTCCCTTTTCTCTGTTAGTGTTGTAAAGAGTGAACTTACTAAGGAGTACTTTTCTATCATGGATTCTCATGTAATGTCAAGTATGATCTCATTACTATTAATTAAATTTATATGTACAAATCTACAAATCTAATGCATTGTAACATAATTCAATAAATATGTTGATTTGCTATTATGAATTATCCAATTTTTTTATCACATTTTGGTACTCAAAAAGTCCTCCTTGTGTCTTCAGCTCTGGCGGTCGAAGATTGCTTCACCAAGTACAACATCATTTTTGCAAATCACCTTCTCACGCTCATCGAAAAACATAATAATTACAATAACAAGATGGTCACATTCGCCTCCTGCGATGACCACTAGTGCAACATTTGCCATCCCTTCTCATGATGCTCAAGCTTTTCTCCTCTAACCGCCTTGCCATGTTCTCCCGAATTTACAAGGATGAGGTTGGAGCTTTGGTGAAGCAAATATTCAAAGAACCCAGGGAATGATTCTCTAAAGTGGAACTTAGAACAAGATTTGTGGATCTTAATTTCTTTCAATATTATGATGAGGATGATTTCGGGGACGAGATATTATTGCAAGGATACAGTTGGAAAAGAAGGAATGAAATTTTAGAGCTTTATTAAAGAGATTCTAAAACTTTTTGGGAGTGGAAATTTGAATGATTTTTTTTCTGATACTACAATGGTTTGATTTTAATGGGTAGGAAAAAAGGATAAAAAAATTGATGAACAAGATGGACAGATTCCTCCAGAACCTTCTTGACGAGCAAAAGATGAACAGAAGCATGAATAGAAGCAAAAAAGAGAGGAAGATGACATTGATCGAGGTTATGCTGCACTTGCAGGAAACTGAAACAGAACATTGTAGTGATGAAGTTATAAAAGGAGCCAGTAAGATATATGAAATCAATTTGAAATTCATATCATTTTTATTTTATTATCATTTTAAATAAAACAAATTACTATCTTGCTCGAGGTTTGAGTCAATTACACTTTCAAAAGTGCCCTAAATCTTTATTTAATGGAGATGAATGGCATTTAATTTTCTTTATTCCCTAAAATCCCCTTAGATAGCTTTACAGTGAGCAGTGTTGGAAAACCAAGAACCACCTTTGTCATTCCAATATTCTCTAACATTTTCTCATAAGATAGTTGATATATGTTTTAAATAACCGCAAGCACACGACGTAGTTGTAGCTAGTATCGACGAATACGAGTCGATCCCATAGGAAAGCTATTTTAATTACTAGAATCTTTACAACTCAACTATCCAAATCAATAATAAAGAAATAAAAGAAAAATGATAAAGAAAAAACAAAAGAAAGAAAGAAGAACAGAAAATAAATGAAGAGATTACTTAAAGAAAGAAAGAAAGTAAATAAACAAT
>JANHAO010023504.1:0-11882 GCA_026873985.1 Saraca asoca
ATTCCGTGGGAAAATCCGTTGGAATATTCCAACGGATTTTATCCGTTGGAATATTCCGTTGGAATTCCGCGTTTTTCTTGTAGTGAAAGATGATAAATTTTGCTGTTTGGCTTACTTTTGATAGTAAAGTTTTAGTAAGTATCAACTTCTGTCTTCCATAAGCATCTAATTCTATACAACACATGTCCTAAAAAATCTCGACTCTGAGTCTAGATCTCCTTACCTCTAACTTTTTCTTTCAGCACTTGTTTTCCTAATAACTCTTAAAATTCTGAAAATGCTTGGCTTGCATTAGTTTTGAGAAACAAAACATCATCTTTTACCCCCTTTTTTTTTTTTTTTTACTATTTTGCTTGACAAATTATTAATGTTGTCAAAATTAAATATCACAAAATGACAGTAACAAAGATTTAATATGTGATTATTATAGCATTTTTGTTAAAAAAATTATAATAAAATGACAAAGAGCACGATCATATTCTAATCGCGACAATTATTATTATGCTCCTGCACGTGGAACACAAGTTTGAAACCTGGATATTGGATTAGAGAACAAGATTATTCGGTTCTGCGTCTTGGATAAGCTCTTCTCCTTCCTGCCAGCCTGCTTTTGTAAACTTGTAATCTACAAATAATCCAAGAAAAAGGTTTGTTCAATTAGTGATTTTAAAAAATAAAATCCCTTGATTCTTTCTGTGGGATTCTTTGCCTTTTTTTTTTTTGGTGGCATACTGAAGGAAGAATATATCCTTCTCTCATCTTCCGATTTTATTTTTTTTTACGAAAAAAATATGTTTTATATCATTAAAATTTTATTAAATTATAAATTATTTCTTAAATATAAAAACTTATAAATTATACTTTTATATTTTAAAAAAAGTTACAAGCGACTCCATAAAATTTGGATAAAATTAGAAATATTGATTGACTATTAATTTAAACATTAGACTAGCATATGTATTGCACATATTATATTAAAAACCTATAAGACATGTACATACTCATTGATTAATATTTTCACCTTATTCAAACCTTTGAAGGTAATTTATACAAATGTAGTGGTTTAAAGTTGAAAAGAAATTTATAAGCTTTTAAATAAAAAAATAATTTGTCACTTAATGATACTTGAAGGAAAGGATGTAAAATGTAATTTTCTCTTATTTGTTTTTGGTGTTCCATGTATGAGAACCAAGTGCTATGTTATTTTGTAAAAAAAGAAGAAGAAATTGCAGTAAAATAGGATTGGTTGTTCTTATTTTAAAATATGCACTTGAAAATTAGAAGCTAAATGCATGCAGGACCTGCTTAGAAAAGAATAATTCAATGACAATATTTGGGTGATTAATATTAATTGATCATATATTTTATACATACTAAATCTTTCATTTTGGCTTGAACTTAAATACTTGTACGAAGTAGTCAAGTAGCTGAACTGTAACGACACTGATTCTATGAAGGAACTTGTCGTTTAAGTTTTGTTCCAATTGGTACAGTCCACTCTTTCGTTCCATTCTGTCCCAAACAAAGTCCACTTTTCAGTCCTCCGTACGATTGCATGTGAATGCTACTATGCGGAAATATTTTTAACTTTTACGATAAAATTGAATTATTTACTATTTTTGTTTATTTTGTTTTGAAAGATTGAATGTTTTTGATGTTACGAGGAAATGATATTAAAATTAAGATAATAATTTTTTGATTTATTAAAATATAACAAATAATAATGTTGGAATTCTTAATATTTGTGTACTGTCCGTTGTTCTACGAATATATTTCTTTTGCCCTTTTCTTGTGGCGGCAAGACGGCGACCAGAGGCGGTTGTCATTTTAAGGGCGGCACGGTTGCAGAGCTGTTTTCGACTCAACCACAACTTTTGTACTATTACAGCCAGCCAGACTTCTTAGCCCTGTTTATAGAGACACGTGTGATTTAAGAGTGATAAATATATCTACCAAACTTGTTAGCATATTACCCGCATCACTTTCTGTTGGTGTTTGTTTCCAAAAATAATTAATTTTTATTTTAGAAGTTAAATTAATAATTATGATTGTTGAAATGGAAATTTAAAATGTGTCTTTTAAAAAGAAATATGATTTTTAAAATATAAAATTGTGTCCAATGGATGAAAGTTTTCAAATTTTATAAACATTTCAAAGTTTAATACTTTTCAGATTAATAAACATTTAGATCTATCAATACTTTTTTAACTATTCCTTTTATATTTCTCTCAAACACTTGTAAGGATTACAAAAATTGTTTAAACTTCAGTTTATTTTCTACAGGTTTTCGAATTTTTATTATATCATGAAAGGAGAATTTACTTATTACTATAAAGTAAACTTGAATGATAAGGGGCAAATATTTTTATGAAGAAAGTATTTTTCATGTCTCAGAAACTTTGACTCATACCCCAATTCTTTAACAATCTTAAGGAAATAATTTTACAGCAATGGAGTCAAAATTAAAGAGATATGAAAGAGGATGGAGTCTACGGGTTATAATTCTCAAAAGAAATTTGAGATAAGTTTTTAAACTTTTTTGATATGTTGATTTTAATAAAGAAATGTATTGCTAATTAATTTTCAAATATTTTTATTTGAAAGTTGATGTTTGAAACTAAATCTCATTTTTCTATCCTTCATATTGTTAAAAAAGTGTTCCTAAAGTAGTGTTATCAATTTCATCAAAGCCAAAATTAGAAATTGGTGAATAATAATTTCACTCTTATCAATAGTAACAGTGAATTCTTAAAAAGAATATGATTGTTTTGACATATGAAATCTAAATTAAAGCCACTGATGATTTTACATGTTTAAGTTTCTTTATGAAACAAATTGAATAATGATTAAAGTTACAAGACATTAATGTGATGTGATTTTCATATATATATATATATATATTTACATTTTATGATTGTCGTGGCAATTATTCATTTATGTTGTAGACATATAGAGTTTCAGACATGCCCAGTTGTTGGGCATCATAATTCTTAAGATAAATGCAACAGTCCTGAAAACCATCCTTATTCAAGAAGACGGTATTCAATGAAAGGGGTATATATTATTGGAATATTTGAGCTAGTGAGCATAAATATTTGAATGTGTGTAGAAAATTATATGTGATAAATTTAGTTATTAGCGAAGTTACTAGATATTAGCATTTAAGTAGTATGTTCTTTATGAACCTTATCATTAATATTGGTCCTCTCTAATTAATGATCAATAAATCTTATGATACAATCTTAATCCACATGATAGTTAAATGGAATAAGGAAGAAAATGCTTTTTAATTTTCAACATGTGTTATTTTTCATTTATGACAGAATTATTAATAAAAAATAAAGATGTATCTTTTGTTTCATTCTTTAAGATAATTCAGGCTTATTTTCCATCTAGGTGGATTGAATGTGTGAGGAAGAAAAAGTGTGTCTTTCTAATTTTCTACACATATAATTATGTTTAATTTACTAATAATATGGTGGAAATTAGCTACACCAATGGTGGAAAATTTATAAAGCTTATTATTAGAAATTAAATATGTGTTTATCTCTCATAACTATTGAGGAAGAGAGGAAGAATAAGAGAAAAAACTCTTGATTTTTTATGTATAATTTTTAAGCTAAT
The DNA here is from genome assembly GCA_026873985.1 of Saraca asoca. Lineage (NCBI taxonomy): Eukaryota > Viridiplantae > Streptophyta > Magnoliopsida > Fabales > Fabaceae > Saraca > Saraca asoca. The sequence goes on from JANHAO010023504.1 coordinate 3,625, forward strand.
CACACTTTATTATTATGGAAAAATGATGGAATTAAGTGCCATAATTATGACTTTTGGGTATGTAACCATTAAGCAACCAAAAGACATGTTTTTTTAGGTAATATAACTGATATTACTATATAAATGAGGTGAATCCTAATTTGAAAAACACATACTCAGTTATTCTATTGGCTTTTGATTCAAAGGCTATACTCGGGTCTCTAATATGCAAGAAAGAGAGTCAACAGGTTTTTCATTTTATTCTTCATAGTATTAATTTGGTTGTTGATCTTAGGCACATTTTTAGGACTATTTGTATCATCCTAGGGCTTTTCTACAAGATCGTTGGATCAAAGATCTTCAGCGTACCTTGCTTGGAAATATATGTTAATTTATGAATTTTTATAGGACATTTTTATTTATTTTAAAAAAAACAAATAAAAAATCACAATATTGGTATCAGAGCATCTAGTTGTATAAACATGTTCATAGGTGTAGAATATAGTCTTTGGCATGTGACTTAGTATCTTGAACATTTTTTCCCTATGTAATATTCATGATTGGCATGAAATTGATAAGTTAATGGACTTGTATACTAAAAATTTTTTTTTTATTCAAAAGTGACTAAAAAAAAGCTTTAAAAAAAATTTGGCTGGAATTTTTTAAGCTTACAAAGTAATTCCTTGTAACTAAATTGTTTTAAGCCATCAAATAGATGATTTTATTTGAAATAATAAAACTTATACTTAAATCGATTTGATTATAGGCTGAGAATGATTATCTTTGGTTTGTTTAAGCATAGATTAGTTATTTTTAATCAATTCATGCAATTTATGTCTTGTTATAAAAATGAATATGTTAATGGGTATAAAATTGTGTGATGTAGTATGGCTATTGCCACAAAGGGCATTATAGCCGAACTGAACTAATATCTGAAGCTTGATGGGGATAACTATCCTTTATGACAACAGAAGATTCAATTCTTGCTCATTGAATAGGATATACTAGAGATATATCCACTACACTTTCGAAGTTGGCTTCAAAAGCATCGAGTGTGGATAAGACTAAGTATGAGATTCTAAAAAGAAAATACATCTTAGCTCGGATCACCTTGCTTAGTGCAATGACTGACGATTTGATGGTTAACTTCGCCATACTTGGTCTAGCAAAAGAAATATGGAACACTAGAAAACCAAGCATGAAAGTGTTTCTTTAGAGAACCAAAGGGCCTTATTTCTTAAATTTGAGAATTTTTCAAAGAGGCTGGAATATAACATGTCTCGTCACCTCTAAGATATATTTCACATGATCTCAAGCTTGAAAGTAATTGGATATAAATTGATTAACAAGCAATAAGGGCAAGCAATTATAGCAAAATAACCCTTTAAGCTATAACTAAAGCACAAGAAGCTAAAAAATAAAGCAAAAATCAAGTGCTTTAGTTATAACTTAAAGGGTTATTTTGCTAAAAGAGTGCCAAAATCCTAAAATACAAATATTCTCTACTTCTTATGCAAATATTTTGTCATGTATTTTAATGACTAAATCTGACTCTTTGTGGGTTGTTGATTTAGTAACAATCGACCACATAGCTCAAGATCGAGACTTGTTCATAGCTTATAAAAAGCTTAGTGCTAGAACCAAATGGATTTTTGTGGGTGATAACTCTCATTTAGTAGTAGAAGGCAATGGAATTTGTAAAATACCTTTGTCTAATAGAAACCATTTAGTATTGGTGGATGTTTTATTTGTACTTGAAATAATGAGAAACTTAACCTCCGTAACTTGTTTGATGTGTTTTGGTTTTAGTTTGAATTTTCATAATGGTGTATTAGATATTTCTTGTAATAATGTCAAGTTATATACTTTTTTTCTTAGAGATGGTTTCTTTATGTTAGATACTATTGATAATGGTAGTAGTTTTTTGGGTAATTACTGTATTGTGAAGTCCAATGATTATGTTATTTGGCATTTAAGGTTGGGATATATTAGCCAAAATAGGATGCATAATATCTGAGGTCTCACTCCTTACTTGTGAGTTTTGTCTCACTGATAAAGCTATTCATAAATCATTTGGAAAAGGTGTTCGATGTAATTATCTGTTGCAATTAATTCATTTTGATGCATAGGTATTTTTTGACATTCACAAATGATTGTACTTGTCATACTCATGTCTCTCTTCTAAAATACTTAAGTGAAATGTTAAGTCACTTCAGATCTTATGTATCTTTAGTAGAGAGCCAATTGAACTGAATTATTAAGTCCTTGAGGACTGATAGGGGTGATGAGTACTTATGTAATGAATTCAAGAGGTTGTGCAAAGAAAAAGGAATAGAAAGATAGCTTACTATCCTTGACACACCTCAACAGAACAGGGTGATGGAAAGGGAAAATCAGACTCTCCTTGATATGATATAGACCATGATGGCAAAGGCTAACTTGGATCTCTTATTTTGGGGTGATGCCATACTCACGACAATCTATATTCTTAATAGAGTGCTTTCCAAGTCTATCCATATTAATCTTTATGAGCTTTGGACTGTCATAGGCCTTAGTGCTATGTAGCTTACATCCATACTCTGAATCATGAGTTTGGTAAACATGGGCCATGTGGGAGGAAATGTGTTTTTCTTGGCTATTTTGAACACTTCACTAGATATGTGTTCATTGATTTAGAGCAAAGGGGAAAAAAGGTTGAATTTGAGTCAAGGGATGCTACGTTCTTAGAGAATGAATTTCCATCTATAGAGACCATTGATAAGTCACAAACCCTATATAAACTTATTGATTTTGGACATTCTGTGTTAAGTGGAAGTGGTGTTATAATGAGTGAGAGCTTATTGCAACCACTAGTGGTTGATCAAAGTGGTGGTGAACCTGATTTAGATTAACCTATGAAGGATATGGTTGCTCAACATGATTATAATTTTGATCATAAGCTAGTTCAACCCATTGAGGTTTTCAAACCTTAACAAAAGCATTTTAATTTTGATGGTGAGGGAGATGGCAGTGAGCAAACTCTGTACTAAGCCTTTTTCTCTTCATTGTTCCACTCGGTAATTGAAACCTCGTAAGTGGTGGATTTTGAATCAAAGTGAGGTTTACTTGGCCATATCTTTGGATGATGAGCCATGTAATTATAAGGAAGCTCTTGATCATCCACATAGTGAGAATTGGTTAATTGCAATAAGTGATGAATTGGATTCAACGTATGCTAATCAAGTATAAGAATTAATGGATCTTTCTTAAGGTTGAAAAGCAATTGGGAGCAAATGGGTTCTCAAAATAAAAAGGAATGCAGATGGTAACATAGGAAGGCACAAGACATGTTTTGTTGCCAAGGGGTACACTCAAGAAGAGAAGATTGATTACAAAGATACCTTCTCACTTATAGCACGATTTAATTCCATTAGGTTAATTCTAGCCATTGTTGTTAAATTTGATTTGGAATGGCACTAAATGGATGTTAATACTTCCTTTCTTGATGGTGATTTGAGTGAGGAGATTTATATAGCATAACTAGAGGTTTTTGTCAAAAAGAATCATAAGAATAAAATTTGCAAACTTAAGAAGTCTATTTATAGTCTTAAGCAAGCTTCAAAACAATGGTACTTGAAGTTCCATGAGTTAATCTTGAATTTTGGTTTCAAGATGCTAGATAAGGACCATTATGTATATTTGGTGCATTCAAAGCATAAGGCAATAATTTCACTCTATATAGATGACATTCTATTGGTTAGTAATGACTTCAAATTAGCACATATAATCAAGAAATGATTGTTCTCTACCTTTGAAATGAAGGATTTAGGTAAGGATACTTATATCCTTGGAGTTAAAATTCTAATGGATAAGTCTAAGAGTTTGTTGGCATTCTCGCAAGAAACTTACATTAGTAAGATTCTCAAACGTTTCAACATGCATAATTCTAAGGTAATGAGTATCCCTTTAGCCCATTATTGTAAGCTTGATAGGTCAATGTGTCTGAGCACTCCCAAAGAGAAAGAGGAGATGAAAACTATTCCATACCTTAGTGTGATTAGAAGTCTAATGTATGCCATGTTGTGTACATAACTAGACATTAGCTAACCAATGGGTCTACTAGCTCATTATTCATCTAATCCAGGCCAATAACATTAGAAGTGTGTTAAATGGGTCTTTAATGACCTTAAAGGTATTAAGGATTATTGGTTATGTTACCAAGGTGATAACCTATGGTTACACAGGTACACTAATGCTAATTGGGGTGGGAATAGAGATGAGTATAAGTTTACATTTAGTTATATTTTTTTGCTCAATAATGGAGCTATCTATTGGAGTAGTAAGAAGCAAACTTACACCACTTTGTCCAAGATAGAGGTCGAGTTTGTAGCTAGGGTGACTGCTGTGCAAGAAGCCTTATGGCTTAGTCCTTTCCTTCAAAATTTAGGAGTTGGGGCTTCTAATGAGCTGCTCATTATTCATTGTAATAGTATGGCTGCATTAGCTTATATAAAGAATCCAAAGTATCATGGAAAGACCCAACATATAAGGATTAAGTATAACTTTATAAGAAACATAATTAAGAAAAATGAAGTACATTTAGAATACATGCCTACGGGTTAAATGGTGGTAGATCCATTGACTAAGCCTATTCCACCAGCCTTATTTGCTAAGCATGTTTAGGCAATGGCACTTCGTAGTATGTAGTTCCTTATTTATGTTTTTTTTCTTTCCATTAACATTTGTTTAGTAACCATGTTGATTGACGGAATGTATTGCTTATGTGTTAATGTGATGAATATTCTTCATTCATTTTCATGCTTGTTCTTGTTTTTGCTTCATAATAAACAATTATAGTATGTCAAACATAGTTTATGGATAGATTCTCTCACATGAACAATCCAACTCTATTTTTTGTGTAAGAATAAAGATTAGACTACTCAAGTAAATAAGCATAGTCTACTTGTCATGACGATATGCCATCTAGTAGGAAATATGCCCTACTTTAACGAGTGTTACAATTTCCAGCTTGTAACAACTTGAATTTCTTAGTCTCCCTAAATTAGCATTATTATTGTTTTATTTAGGATTAGGTAATATTAGTTTTACTGAACATGTATAACCATGAGTATATGTTAACCTATGTGATCGAGTGTGAATTCTTCTATATGATGAATTCAGGTTAGTCATGAGACTGATTACTTGTCCCATATGGTATTTGCTGGCATACATTTCTAAAAATTTTTTTTTTCTAATGGAAAATCATGTTTTTCTCTTGATTTGTTCAAGTGGAAATTTAAGGTGAATCTTACGTTAAATGATTTAAATAGGACATGAAAACTCAGTTTATAAGTAAATTATTTATGTGGGAAGCTATATCATAGCACATGTGTATATCACATGTGAATAAATGACCAAATAAAGAATAACTTGAAATGATCTTTGCCTTTAAATGTTTGAGTTTTCTTTGTGATCAGATGTGCTTTAGTCACCTTGATACTCTTAATGACCACTATCTATTATTTGATGGCTTGAAATTAGAGTATCTATTTTGATAGGGGACCGAGATAGCTATGCTAATTTAGCTTGAGGGAACTTGATTGGGTAGATGCATAGTTTTAGGTTATTAAATAATGCTGCAGAAGGAAAAATCTAGTGATACATAGATACATAGATGTTGTCATTTGTACCTGATAAGGCACCATATTACTTTGTGTAATCAGATTAAGTACTATATGATTTTGAAGGAAGAGTTAACTCACTGTTTATTATGTTTCATGAGTTAAGGATGTGTTCCTACTCAACAAAGGGATTGAAGATAGCCAAACTCATATGTATCAGCTTAATTTTTGGGGTATTACAGGCATAATTAATGTTCATAGGATCATTAGTTTGATAACTTGAAGGTTATCATGATAACTTGTAAGTTATCTCGTGATCTCATCTATTTGTGACATGTAGTCAAATTTGGGTTAAGGAAAAGTCTTCCATATATACTTAATAATTGCACGGTGGGATGGTTTCATTTTTGTGCCTGGGGTTACATGTTCTTATTATAAATATGCATAGAGTGTATAAGTTTAATTTTGTTATTTTTTTGTTTAGGTTGTTTCATTTGATTAAAGTGATCATAAGTTTCATCTTGTGTGAGTATAAGCTGTTGGAATATTTAAGCTAGTAAGCACAAATATCCAAATATCCGTACAAGATTATACTTGATGAATTTAGTTATTAGTGAAGCTACTAGGCATTAGCACGTAAGTTGTATGTTCTTTGTGAACTTTATCATTGATATTAGTCCATTCTAATTAGTGATTAACAAGTCTTATGATACAATCTCAGTCCGCATGACAGTTACATGAAATAAGAAAGAAAATGCTTTTTAAATTCCATTATGTGTTGTTTCTCATTTATGGCAAAATTATTGAGGAAAAATAGAGATGCGTTTTTTTGTTCATTTCTCAAGATAATTCTGGCCTATTTTCCATCTAGGTGGATCAAATGTATGAGGAAGAAAAAGTTGTCTTTTCAATCTCCTATACATGTGATTATGTTTAATTTACTAATAATAAGGTAGAAATTAATTGTCAGGTCCCAAAGATATAAAGATTAGTGGATAAAACTTAAAGATTAAATGCGTAGAATTCAGTTTAGTGTGGATCTTGCCCTTTTCCCATTAGGGAATTTACATACACCTTTTAAAAACTTAATTGAAATAATTTAACTGAAATCTTTTAGTGCAAGCAGATTTGTTTAAGATTAAGACGAATTAGCTCACAAAATGAATCAACCATGTAGCAGAAATAATGATGCAGTAAATAACATTGCAGAAACCAAAATTATGCAGTAATGTAAAATACAGGAGACACAAATTTTTAAAGTGGTTCAACGTGAATTGAAACTGTAATTCAAGTCTACTCCACTTAATCTTTTATCAACTGAAAGACCTCTTCAATTAAGAATAAAAATCATCAGGATTACTAGGCTCCTGAATTGTCAGTTTTACAACACACACATAAGAAATTAACAGGCTTTTTGCTAACATAAAAGAATTGGGACAGGCTTTTCTAAACCTAAACCATAAGAATTAAATAGGGATGTTGCTAACCTAGAAGAATTACAACAGGACTCTTCCAAACCTAAAAATCAGATTTCTAACACCAGAAATCTAAAACAAAATAATAGAGATAAGATGAGAAGACAAAACTAGAGTTTGAGATATAAATCTCAAACAAAACTATGTGAATTTTTTCAATTGAGCTCTAAGATCTTTGAATCAATGAAAACAAAAAAGATAGAGGTAGAAGAAATGATAGAAAGGTTTTTCACACTTGAATGATGAAGAAAATCGGTGAAAGATCGTTTATATAGAAAGGAAGTTGGGTAGTTGCAATTGTTATAACCGTCTGTAATAGAAAAACTGATTTTTTGTTGTTACATCAATGTGGAATCGATGTAAGTCTGTTATATAACTAATACATCGATTCAGCATCGATTCAGGAAGTTTTCCTAACCTTTGATAAAACAGTTTTTCAAATTTGTTCTTCATACATCGATGTCACATCGATGCAGTATTGATGTATACATCAATTCATGAAGTAAAAAACAGCTTTTGCATCAATGTAGCATCCATGTGTAAATAGTTCTTTTTTTTTTTTTACTTTCTTCAAGTGATTTAAAAAACTACCAAATTTTGAAAATTATTTTAAGAAAAATAATTGGAACTAAATTGTGAAAAATTCACTTACAAAAGATCTTATTAAAATCAAAATAAAATCCTAATACTAAAGTAGATCTCTTGAAGAATCTTGATGAACTTTGAACTTGCACATACTCAATAAATAATTAAAGCTCATAAACATAATATAATATAATCAAAATTATTTTCATCATCAAAATAAAAGATAGTCTAGCTGACTAGGCTGACAATCTTTCCCTTTTTAATGGTGACAAACAATTTTAGATGAGGATCAAAATTTATAAAAAAAAAATCAATTTGAAAATTTTGTTAACTTTTTTAAGTTCTTGTAAGCTCCCCCTTTCATGTATCTTCCCCTTTTTAGAAGAATTTTAAAGTTCATCTAAAATAAAGCTTATAGCTTTCTCTCCCCCTTTTGGCTCATGAAAAAGCAAACATACCTTATAAAAAATTTAAAAATTCAAATCCTATAATGGGGTAAAAAGAATAAGGGAAAATTTTTTATTTTAATCCTTTTGAAATAATGATTAACTCAAAATACATTTTATCTCAAAAACTCATATAATGTACTTGGAAAATATTGAAAAACAAGTTTTTGCAA
>JANHAO010023505.1:0-11896 GCA_026873985.1 Saraca asoca
CAATACATGATGAATGCAATATAAGATGAAATGTACAACCTTTATATCTAAATGCACAGAATATATAGTCTAGGATGCACTAGAATTCAATCAAATTGGTCTAGGGCACCCATCCAGACTAACATATTCATCACACAAGATAATGTATATTCGTCAGTTTGACCATGACAATGTATATTTGTCAAGCAAGACAATGCATATTCATCAAGTTGTTCATGATAATGTATATTCATCAAGCAAGACAATGTATATTCATCAGGTTAAATGTCTGGCAAGTCATGCCTTAGTTTGCACATTGTGACTTAATTTGAATTAGAACCAAAATGAATGTCTGGTAAGCTACAAATGGTGATTCTTAGGCCGAGTTGAATAGGCTTCTACTAGAAAATCATGGCTCTTTACTCCTAAAAATAACTCACTTCCTGTATAATAGTTTGTTAAAAAATCTATTCAGAAATTAATAGGCACAGGATAAAGACAAAGTTTTTAAGAAGAAACTTGGATGCTTTTATTAATTTTTGAATGATTTTACAAGATTTGAAGGGAAACTAAAAATTTATTAATAATATAGATGCAAATGTTCAGCATTCCAAGCTTATAGAAATTCAGCTCTGTCCATATTTGCCAAATGATAAGCTCCATTGCCTAAGTCTTTCTTGATTATGTATGGGCCCTCCCAGTTCAGGCCTAGCATTCCATTACTAGCCTTGCAAGCTTTAGGAAGGATAAGGCACAGTACAAGATCATCGATTTTGTATTTTTGAACTTAGACCCTTTTATTGTAGTATCTTGCGACTCTTTGTTGATAGGTCACAATTCTTAGGTGAGCTATTTCTCTGGTCTCTTCTATGAGGTCAAGGTTTATAGCAAGTAATTGATTGTTATCTTCCAAGTTGAAAGGAGCTTTTTGTTACGTTGCTACCTCAAGTTTTGCAAGGATCATGGCTTTAGATCCGTAGATCATTGAGTAGGGGGTTTCTCCTGTAGTGTTGTGAGTTGTGGTTCTATAAGCCTAAAGTACTTTCTACAGCTTATCTACCCATGCTCCCTTCTTGGCCTTCAGCATTGTCTTTAAGATCTACTTGATGATCTTATTAATAGCCTAAACTTGCCTGTTAGCCTGAGGATGGTCTACAGCTGAGAAGCTCTTCTCAAGTTTAAGGTCGTTGCAGAACTCAATGAACTGTTCACTGTTAAATTGGATCTCGTTATCATTCACAATCTATTGAGGGACTCTAAACCTACAAATAATATTAGATGATATAAATTTTTCAATTTTCATAGAAGAGATTTTTGCTAGTTCCTTAGCTTTTGCCCATTTGATAAATAATTAACAACTACCACAATATGTTTGCACTACCTATGGCCTATCAAGAGTGGTTTGATTAGGTCCATGCCCCAGATCGCGAAGGGCCATGGACTAACCATTTGTTGTAGGTAGACTGGTGGAGCTTGTGGGACTTTGGCAAACCTTTGGCATATATCACACTTTCTCACAAGGTCGATGGCATCTTGTTTCATTGTGGGCCAATAAAATCCCTGTTAGAGTGCTTTCTAAGCTACAGATAGCCCCCCAACATAATTCCCACAATGACCAGTATGAATTTCCTTTAGGATGGTTTCACAATCTTGACCATCTATGCACTTTAGGAGTGGATTTAAAAATCCCCTTTTATACAACACGTGATCACAGATGCAATATCTGGCTACCTAAGCTCATAGGCGATGTGCTTTTAACTTGTCTTATGGTAGCTTACTATCTCACAAGTAATCCAAAATTGGACCCATCCATGAATTTTATGCTATGACCATTGCCATCATAGCATCTTTCTACTCTATGCTTGGTGATGGGAGGAATTCTACTAGGATTGGCCCTAAGAAATCTACATCCTTGGTCATGGCTAAGTAAGCTAATGCATCTACATAAGTGTTTTGAGCTCGTAGGATTTGATTGACCTCATATCATTGGAAGGAGTCAAGCAGTTCCTGAACCTTTTTTTAGGTGGATGGCTATCTTTGATCCCCTTGTTTGGTATTCACCCCATATATGATAAACCATAAGCTGGGAGTTGCTAAATATCTTCAAGTTTTCAGCTCGCACTTCTCTCGCCAGATGAAACGCTATCAATAATGCTTCATATTCTGCTTTGTTATTTGTGGCCTAAAAACCAAATCTCAATATGCAAAGGATTTTGTGCCCCTTTAGGCTGATAAGAAGCACCCCTGCCTCAGCTTTCTATTCATTCGAAGACCTGTCAACATATAATTCCTAGTAAGAGGCCTCAGGGACCTTTATTTCTTCTTTTGTAGGGCTTGTGAATTTTGTAATGAATTCTGCCAAGGCTTGCCCTTTTATTGCTGGTCTTGGCTTATATTCAATGTCAAATTGGGTTAGCTCGATTGCCCACTTAAGTAGACAACTCGAGGCATCCGTCTTTTGCAAAAGTTGCCTTAGTGGGTATTGTGTGAACACTTCAATGCTATGTGATTGAAAATAACATCTTAGCTTCCTTAATGTGATTATGAGATAGTAAAGAAGCTTCTCCATTGGTAAGTACCTCATTTCAGCATCTAGCAATCTTTTATTCATATAGTAAACTGGAAATTGTGTTCGACCTTCTTCTCGTGCAAGGGCTACACTGAGGGTGTGTTAAGATACCCCTAAGTAAATAATGAGTTTCTTACCATCCTTTGGTTTGGACAAGAGTGGAGCTCAACCTATATATTCCTTTGGTTGCTGGAAAGTGAGCTTGCACTACTTAGTCCATTCAAAGAGCCTTACCTTTTTTAGTGCGTTAAAGAAAAGGACGCATTTGTCTGTCACTTTCAAGATGAATCTACTGAGTGTCATGACTTGGCCATTAAGGCTCTGAATATCTTTGATTCCAGTAAGGGTCCTCATATCAGCAAGTGCTTAGATCTTTTCAGGATTTGCCTCGATTCCTTTATTATTGACCATGAAACTAACAAATTTTCCTAAAGCTACCCCAAATGCACATTTATGTGGATTTAACTTCATTTGATATTTTCTCAGAATTTCAAACACTTCCCTAAGATCATGCATATGGTTGGTGACTTGCTCAGACTTCACCAACATATCATCTACATAGACCTCTATTATTTTTCTAATTTATTCTTTGAACATAATGTTTACTAACAACTAATAAGTTGCTTCTACATTTTTCAATCCAAAGAGCATCACTTTATAATAATACAACCCAAGGTCAGTGATGAACAAAATGTGTTTTTCATCTCGAGGTTGGGGATCTGATTGTATCTTAAGTAGGCTTCCATAAAGCTGATGGCTAGTAGTTGCATCAACAAGCTGATCAATCCTTGGTAGGGGAAAATTGTCCTTTGGACATGCTTTGTTTTGGTCTGTAAAATCAATACAAGTTCTCCACTTACCATTTTTCTTTTCCATAAGCATAGGGTTGGCCATCCAGGTTAGATGATGGGTTTTTCAGATAAATTTATTAGCTAGAAGCTTATCCACTTCTTCTTTAAGAGTGATATAACACTCTACAGTCATGGGTCTCCTTTTTTAGTACATTAGCTTGTGACGGGGATTGATGTTAAGCTTGTGCGTCATGACTTCAAGGTCAATTCCTACCATGTCTTTATGGTTCCAGATGAACACATCCAAGTTTTCCTTAAGGAATTCATCTAGTTAGGTTTTTACATCTAGAGACAAATTTTTTCCCAACTTAAGGCATCTTTCAACATCTGCCTCATTGACCCATATGTCTTCGAGCTCTTTGACAGGACCAGTTGCTCTATCAGCATTTGCCTCATGAGGGTTGAGGTCATAGCTTACCCCAGTTGTGCTTCCAGCTCATTGTTCCCCACTAGAAAGCATATTGACTTTTTTCCTTTTCACTCCTAACTTAATTGCATTCTTATATTAACATTTGGTCATGTGCTACTCACCTTGCATGCATCCACCTTGGTTGAGGATTAGGAATTTGATGGTTAGTGTCCTGGTCGATGTGACCATGTCTAGGTCATTCATCATAGGTTATCCCAGCACCACATTATATGCTGAGGGATAATCTATAACTAGAAAATTTGCCAGGACAGTGGCTTGGTAGTCTGAATCTCCCAGAGTAAGAGGAAGCTTGATCTACCCCACTGGTAATATCGTATCTCCAGTGAAACCATAGAGGGGCTTTGGGAAAGGCTTTATTTAGTCTGTGCTCAATATCATCTAGTCAAAAAATTCCTTGTACATAATATTTACCGAATTATTGGTATCAATCATTATCCTTCGCACCTCGACATTGCCAATTCTGGCTCAGATGACCAGTGCATCATTATGGGGAGAACAGACTCTTTGTGTGTCTTCATTTGTGAAGATGATGTTGTTTGAAGTTATCCTGCCTTTCTTAGCAAGTCTCTCAAATTCACCATGACCCGTGAGCAGGACGTGGTTTGTTTCTTACACATAGTGTTCATGTGATCTATTTGAGATACCTACAATGTGAGGCCTACCTTGGATGGTGAATATTGTTCTCACTGTAGGTGCCTCCTTTTGTTCTGAAGTCTAATGACATTACTACTGTGCTGATTGTCTGAACTGCTGAGGTCACTGACCTATAAGTTATACCATATAATCTCTTAAGTAACCTTTCTTAATTAGATCTTCAATTCCATCTTTTAATGCCCAATAGTCTGAAGTGTTATGCCCAGCTTTATTGTGATAAGCACCAAACCTATCTTTGTTCCTACGTCTGTCAAGAGTCCTTATGGGATTGGGCTTCCCGAAATCCTCCCTATTTTTCTCTATTGCAAAAATCCTATCTTGAGCATTTGATAAGATGCTGTAGTGATTATGGTAACCTTGATGTTGAGGTCACTCACTTCTGGCCTTTTTTATTGGTTGATTATGAAAGTCACCCTTCTGAATCTCTTTGTTATGTCCAACATTGCTCCTTTTTTTATTCTAATTGGAGTTATTTGCTTCCTCTTTCAGATTGGACTTTCTTAGGCCAAAAGTCTTTTCTCACCTAATTTCCTTGACAACTCATTTATAGAATTCTTCTAAGTCCCTCACTAGAGAATTGTATATACTTTTATGGAGTTTACTATCCTTGCAAAGTCCTACCAAAATCATTGTCAGGATGCTCTTGTCTGAGGAATTTTCTACATTCTTGACCTTATGCCTGAAATGAGAAATATAGTCTTTTAGTGACTCATTCTTTTGTTAAAAGACCATTGTAAAGTGGTAGGATGGTGCGAGCTACCTTCTCAATGCTCTATATTGATTAATGAATCTTCTTTGGCATTCCTCCCAATTGTGAATGACATAGACTAGGAGGCTTCTGAGCCATGTTCAGGGTATATTTCCAAGAGTAGTTAGGAAGATACGACACTTGATAAGAGAGTTAGTTGTCTGGAAATCCATCTGAGCATTGAATGGGTCCAGGTGGTCATATGGATCACTGTCTCCATTATACTGTAGGATTGTAGGAATTTTAAATTTATGAGGGAGAGATTCCATCTTGATCTCTCTAGTGAATGGTGTCCTCTCCTAATAGCGATCTTGCTTATTTTGAGCTTGTGGGTGTTCTTCTAACTACTTTACCTTCTAGAGAAACTCTTTAACCATTAGGTTTTGTGCCTCAAATCACCAGCTAGAAGATTGTTAGCTCCTTTTACCTCCATGGTCATGAGAGTAGTGATTCAAAGTATGTCCCCGGCTCGTCTTGTTTATGCTCGATGTAAACTCTCACAACATTGATTATGATTTCTCTGTTCTTGCTCGTAAATTAGAAGAATGAGCTAAATCTATGCACTGATGCTCTTACCTGGTTGACCTCTCCTCTTGAGCTTTTTGTCGTAACTGCTAGAGCTCTCTTCCAGGTGTAGTAGGTCTAACTTGGTTTTGCATGCCTTGAGCCTGTGCTTGTGCCAATGCTCTAACCACATCAGCTAACTCCTTTATTATGTTCCCCAATGTCTTTTAACGCTGGTGTCATATTTGTACTCCATCAGTCACAAGAAAGATAATAGCAATCTGGTAGTGGGCTGTTGAAGACAAGCTAGTTGCAATACCTATGGCAAGAACAATGGAAGCACCTGTTGTAGGATGAACTAGTTCCCACTGTTATTCTATGTGGCCTTCCGACTAATCAACTAGAACATCTGAACTTCTGGTACTTTTTCCTCTAGCCATTGCAGTTGAACAGAAAATCTATTAGAAATTTAACTAGAATGCAATTTGGGCTCTCCTTCTACGCCAAAATGTTGATATGTGATTTCAGTCAACCCAAGTTCTCTGTAACCCTAAATTGTAAACCGATAGTGTAAAAGGGAGGGAGAAGGATGAAGAGAGAGAAAGAGGAAGAGTAAGGAAATACCAGAAGTTTTTAACATGGTTTAGCCTTATGTAATGCTTACTTCCATGGTTATGATATTTTTTCTGTCTATTTTGACAGAGTTTTTGTATTTGTGGAGTGTTTGATCTTTATATTTTTGTAGAGTTACAGGTTTTCTCTTTGTCTAGATTATTTCTCTCTTATACAATGATTTCAACCTTTATTTATAGTTATTGGGGTGTACAATCTTTACATATCCTAAAAAAGGAAAAATAATAAATCAATTACAAGTTTATTTCTATAAGTTAACGTCTGCAAGTGAATTTATGCAAGTTAGTCCCTCCTCAGGTTTAACCATAGCGAGTGTGTTTTGACCTGCGGGCTAGACCTCAGTGTGTCTCGATCTAAGAGCTAGACCTAACAACCTAAGGTTGCTATTGACCTTTGACTAGTAATTTGAGCTCACATTTCGTGACTTGCTTCCTTGCTTCAGCAACCTCAATCCAATTGAGCTGGGCCTTTATTAGTTAGGCTTGTCTGTTGGGCTTTTATCAACCTATTTTGCATGGTTCCAAAAATATCCATAGCACATTATTTGAAAAATATTTAATTTAGCTTACTTCAAGTGGTTTATTTCTACCTCAATGTATCAGTTATAAAAAATTTTCTTGAATTCACTGACAAAAGATCCTAATGAAGATAAAATAATTTCTGAAACTATTTATGGATCTCTTGAATCTTTCACACTTTGATCCTGCAAAAACAAGTTGCAAGCTCTAAAATATATTGTCAATTTCTAAATTGTTTTCAACATCAAAACCAGAGAAATTAAGATAGCAAAACAATCACATTAGCTAAGTTAACAGTTTCCCTAGTAAGGCTAACAATATGATGGTATACTAAACATAGTATAGAATAAAAGCTTATATTATGTATATTCTATGCTATATCATCAAATAATTTTTATACTATTAACAATTATTCTATATGGTGTACTTATACAAATAGTTTATAACATTGTACAGTATTTTATATGTAAGTGAGAGGGGTCGTATAAGATTATACCATACAATTTATGAGCTAAACACATAATAAGACTTAATTGTATAACTTATCCTATATTATCAAGTTTTATATCCTTAATTTTTATGTGATCTAAATTTAAACAAAAATTAGTTTAAAAAGATTTCATATTCAAACTTGCTTTCATTTAATTTGATTTTATCTATTTAGAATCTTTCTTTATTTTTTATCAACCCTTCTTTTTTAGTTCATTTAAAATTTATATTATATTTTATCATATTTATTCAAATTTACAAAATTGATTTACCTTCATCTAGTTTTAAACTAATACACCTCATTACTCTTGAAAAATTGAAATAAGTTTGAAAACGGTCTTACCCAACGCCATCCACCTCTACTTCCAGATACTGCATATTAAACATACTAACAAGAGTAGTGGTTTAGTGGACAACCTATGATACTATCCTACTCTAACATTGTACAAATTACACATCATATTTCTCTATCTGATTGCATTCATGCTAGCTGACAATGGTCGGTATAAGCCTTGCCCACGTGTAAGGTATTGTCCGCTTTGGAGTATGGCCCTTGATAACACAATATTTCATGCATTTATTTGTCCTCATACTTAGCATTTTAAGCTTCAAAATTGCTTACTTCCAGCTATGTTAGTATGTATTTGTGATTTTGTGTTAATTAGCATCATTTGGAAAATTCTGCATAAATTTGCCATTTTGAGAAATTTCTGTAATCTAATCATAACTTGAGCTACACTTGTCTAATTGATATGATTCTTATCTTGTAGGAAAGGTAAGACATTGCCCTACAAATGTCGTGAAGATTTCCAAGGCTGAATCACGCAATTGAGCATCTAAATTTGGAGTTGAAGTCAAGACTAGAATATTGTCCCAGGCAGCTTGACCTTTATATACTAATCAGACCATAATTCGAGTTGTACAAGTCAAATTAAGGTGAAACTAAGCCTAATTGGAAGCTGAGACATAAAGCCACATTTCCTATGAAGACTTCCAGAGATGAAGAGATCATTTTGGGTGTGAAAAAATGTGCTGCAACCCAGAGGCAGAAATGTTGCGAAATGGGCCTCTACAGAGTTAAAGTTTTAAGGCCCTAATTGGCATGGATCTTGAGCCCATTGCACTATCTCTTGTTCTAACTTGCACTCAGCCAGCTGGAGACCTATAAGTCAGCAGAAAAGTTAGAGAAAGTAGCCTACAAATTGCACAGCATGCAAGGGCAGAGGTAGAAGCAATCAGATAGCTTTCTACCTGCTCCCACTAACCAACATGCTACCTTCTCCTTTACCCGGGGCAAAGTCCTTTTTGTAGAAGTCTTTTGCTTTAGTTTTGTAAGTAGTTTTAGTAGCATATTGTAGTGTAGTTTTATCTTATTTCTAGTAGTAGTAGTGTAGGACATTTTTCTTCATTTTTCTCTGCATTTTTGTGCCTCCATGGAAGGCTAAGCTATAACCAATCCAAGGGGCTGCAAACTTAAAAATTAATGTTGAGGTTTTGTTCCTTCATTCTTGCATTCAATTACTGGCTATTTCTTTCATTTTTCCTCTCTATATTGCAGTGAATATTTGAGTTTAATGGCTTCATTTGATTTAGATTTTATATGATTGTTGCTTAATGATTAATATTAGGAAGAGGATAGGAAAACTAAGCAATGCATTAAGCTTTTGATGTGTTATTTACTTGGCTGAATCTCGACTGCTTAGGATGGATTCATTAATCATTCCAAGGCTTCTTGTTATTATTGTCAACAATTGAATGAACCTTCAGTGATTAAGGATGCATTAATCTCAAGTTGATTCCCTTGGCTGGTTGCTTGTTTATTTTCTTGTTTTTGTTTTTGTTTTGTTCATGTAGCTTAGTGTAGTTTTTGCCAACCCCCCCCCCATTTTCATCTCCTAATATGATTGATAACATCATCCTAAAATGATCTAAGGGCTCGACCCGATGTTGCCTATACTGCAAATAGTTTAGGTAGCTTCAATTTTATAAATTCCTAATTTGATTCAGATTCAGCACCCACAAGTCAAATTTTGGCGCCATTGTCAGGGATCATTCTGATTTTATCAATCTTATTAGGAGTATTTTTATCTACTAACATCATTAACATTTTGTTTCTGCAATTGCCTTTGTCATTTCCCCTATTTTTCCCCTATTTCAGTTTCTATTTTTTAACTTTATAGTAGCACTATTCCTTACTGGAACCACCGCCTCGGAATGAGCTGAAATTTCATGGACATATAGAAAACATTGTGTTGATCAAGGCTTGTTGCTTTTCCATAAGCAACTACTTAGTTTGGCCTAATTCCATTGTTTAGACCACTTTTTCTTTTTTTTTTTTAAAGATTTTTTATCTAATTTTTAGGTTCCCCTAAGTGGTAGTTTTTGAGCTGTGGTGGTCCAGTAATTTTTAAAAATGTCTAGATATGTTAATTAGAGTTGTTTTGAGTAGTTTTTGGCCTTTGTTGTTTTGTTATTATGTTTTCGATTTCCTATCATCATTTTAGCCTCTTATGTGTAGTGTATGTGTAGTGTAGTGTCTTTTGCTACATATCTTGCATTTCTGCATCCTACATGTGCATTTCTACATCCTGCTTGTATTTTTGCATTTTGCATGTTGCATGTTGTGTTGTAGTGTTTTCTATCTTATGTCATTATTTCAGCCTTTGTTGAGTAATGTTTGTGTAATGTAGTGTAGTGTTTGATTGCTAATTCTTTTTTCTGTCATAATCTGTTGGAATTGATTCTGAAATTGCCTAGAAGATTAGGAGAAGACTAGTTAATCAATTTGAAAAAAAAAGAGAAATCTGGTTCTGTAACAAAGGATGGAGCATAGCTTTAATGAGTTAGCTTCCCTCGTGAGACAATGGACAATACTTGCACAAGAACCTACCCCATTTCAGCCAATTAAGTCTTGTCCTATATTTCATCAAGAGGAAAATTTTTACCAAGCTCATCCTGCTTACCATTATGGACTCCAAGCTGTTGTAGTAGGTAATTTTCCTAGTGAACATCAGTATCAGCAGCAGCAATTTTATGACAACAGTCCTAATGAATATGATCCCACATGGTTGGACTATTCTAATGTGCCATATGATATCAATCCTGGCCAATTTCAGCAACAGCAATTTTATGATCCTTTCCTTAATGCATATGACCACAGACATATGGACTACTCCAATCTGCCATATGACAGTAATTCTAGTCCATTTCAGCAGCAAATGCAGCAACCCTTTATGCATGAACAAGGTCCTATAGCAGCTATTCAATCTGAGTCTACATTGGAGGACTTGATTAAGCAATTGGCAACCAATACCAATCAGTTCAGCAAAGAATCGAAGCCACAATGCAGAACTTAGAAAATCAAATTGGATAATTGGCTTCCTCAATGAATCAGTTGCAAACTCAAGGTCCTAGCCAGACCTTGCAAGATGAGCAACCTGAACCCCAACCAGTAGAACTTGAAGCTAAAACTAGTGCAAACCAGAAGGAGCCAGTTGTTGAATCAGTTTAAGACACATATGATAAGCCTTATGTAGAAATTCCTGATTTGGTTGAAAATTCTGTCCCTTCCCAAATAATTAACAATTTTTTGGAAAAGCATATGGTTTCTTAATTAAATGCCATTGATATGCATGATGATGAATTTTCTGATTTAGTTGAGTTTGATATGCATGTTAATGAAGTACATGATGATATACTTACTGAATTTCCTGAAATTATAGGATTCTTAGATGTTAATTATTCTGGATGTTCTGCATGTTGTGATAAGAATAGCATGTGTGCTGCATGTGCTGAAATTTCTGCATATATGAGAAGTGATGCTGCATGTTTAGAAAATTTTGCACAATTAGGAAATAATGTTGCATGTTCTGAGTTTCTTGATTTCTTGGGAAATAATGATGCTATTTTGAAAGAATTTACTCAGTTTCCAGGTGATGTTGTAGTCCTTCCAATAGAATCTATTCCTTTCATGCAACAATCACCAAGATTTTCAACCAACGGGGAGCCAAGAGCAGCATCAAAAGAAGAAGATTTTGAACTAGAAAAAGAAATAGATGCTGAAGAGGAGTTGGCGCCAACAACAAAAGAAAAATAAAAAAAAGAAGGGAATGTAGAAAAAGAAGAAGAATTAAAAGAAGAAAACACCCTTCAACTTGAAGTTGCTAGTGCTACTCTTCCATTTCCTGCTCCTCCATATGCCAAGAGAGAAGAACATAAGGAGATAAGTATGGAGGAAGACACGAGTATTGTTATCTAAAGAAAGTTTCCCCACACTTCCAAGGAATCAGAACTTTATATATTGCAAAGGCCTCTGCTGGAATTAGCCAAGACAACAATGCACCTCTATGATGGCACATTTAGCATTGATTGGGATGGGATAACAATGAGTTTTAATATCCTTCAAGCTTTGACCTACCCTACTGTTGATTTTTCTGTTTTGTCTATTGATGTTATTAATTTATCAATGCAGGATGTAATTCAAGCAAATACCAATGCTGAACCTGATTGGCTTGAAGTGGC
>JANHAO010023506.1:0-11879 GCA_026873985.1 Saraca asoca
CTCATATTTATAAAGGAGAGGAGGTTATAATAGTAATTTCATATGTAGTAAATCTATTACATCAACATTTATTATACAAGACAGAATGAACAAACAAAAATCTTATTATTCGGCTGCTGCATATTGTCTTCAATAGGTGGGCCTGACATGTCTTCTAGGCAGAGTATGAACAGGTTTTCTATCTAGTGAGCTCTCAGGTCACTAGTTGTACCTCATTGGCCAGATATTTCAATCTGGGAACATGCCCATCCTTGGGATGGGGAAGTCAAGGCCAAGTTCACTCTGTCATGCATGAGCTCGAGCTGGAGAGGTCGCTATACGATGCGAACTGAAGGCATAGCGATCTAAGAATTCTTCAAGTTGGCCCTTTGCCACTTTCAGGCCGCTCGTGAGTCCAACTGGGGTGAACCAAATTTCACATATAACAGATACAAAGTTCAAATTCAAGTCTATGATTCTACTAGAAAAGTTATCTTTGTCCTCTTTGAACGTAAGGTAGCACAAATTATAGGAAAATTAACTGATTACCTTTTCTAGTGGCAAGTGAGGGTAATGGTGCCTTAGCTAATCAATTTGCCATCTTTTTCCTGCATTTGAACTTCTACTTCACCTATTATACTGTACAAAAAATAATTATTTTTGTAGGAAGATGAAGAGAAAACTTTCCCAGTTGAATTGGATATCTTATTAAAGAAAAATTTTCTCTTCAAAATTGAAATATCAGCTTACAACATTAATAATGACAAACTTGAGGATGACTGCCCTAGCTATACAGTCTTACAAATCAATGATGATGAACGAGATATTGAAGCATTCAAGGCCAACTCTCATTTTTATTAGGTCAATTGAATGGTTAATATGCCAATCTTTAGCTAGCTTATCCATTATTACTACTTTTGATACATAATTTCTTCAAAAAATCTTGTAGTATGTAATCACTACAATTCATATTGTGCTTCAGACTTTATGAATTGAACAGTACTTTAACTTGATGTTTTAGTTTCATGCAGCACCTCATTTCATAAGACCTTGCCATTTTGCCAAGCTCATCCATTTAGCTTCAACTTCTAACAAATGTAAGTATAGTTCATCTTCATTGATCAAATAATAATTTAGCTTTAGTCATTTATTATCATTTTATTAAACATTTTCATAACATAGAGTTATAATAGGATACACTCTCCTTGAATTCTAACCACATTATTGACTTAAGTTCTATGGACAACATCACACCTTTGAAAAGGGCTAAAAGTGATGAAGAGGATGACTACATTCCAATCTCAAAAATGTTGCCTCGTCAAAACTCTGCCACAAAGCTCAAACATCCCATTAAAGTTGAAAATTTTGATTGAGAATTAGTGAAATGGAGGTGAACTATATTGGTCATGAACTATGAAGTTAGTATCTTGCAAAACTATGTGAATTTTATTTTGACAAGTAGTTATATTGGAAAACTTACCCATTAGTGCACTTTTTGGTTAGAAGCCAACCTTGGCTTTTAGTGAATCTTTTGCTACTCAGTAAAAAAAAAAGTAGCATTATCACAGGTTATTTTTTATAACAGAAACACTCTACTCACCATCAAGTATGATAAGTTTGCCATATATATGTATAAACACTTTCCTTTTGTTGTTCTACTATTTAGATTTCAATATAAATTCACCAGCATTGCATGTAAATTATATGCTGAACCCCGATGAAACAATTATAAAGTCTTACTTTAGTTGATGTTATTTGTAGGCACATGGCTTCTGTGTCTCTTTAATTTGTTCATCATATTTTCCTTATGCAGTCTTAATTGTGTTTTGACTCACATGACAACGAACCTGATCTAGCAAAGATTATTCATTACTTCATTGCAAACTTTATCTTTTACAATCTAGTAGCATGCAATTGCATGTTTCTCACTTTCCAACAATTTTTATTTGCACAACTTTATTTCTTTAACATAATTAACCATTAACTATTTTGTAACTAAGAATTTATTAATTATCAATTATTCCTTTATAAATTTGAGATTGACCTCCTAAGCTATCATATATTAATTTTGGTAACAGATTGAAATAAATCATGTACACAAACAAAATATATCAATTCAAATATTCTTTTCACTACTGTAAATATTTAATTTATTATATGCATAACATAATTGTCAAATTTTATTTTATTATTATCACATATTTCATGAAGTCATTATAAAACCTGTGCATAGCATGAGTTCAAAACTAGTTGATTTTAAATTTAGGCTGCCAAATAAAACTTATCTACCTTTAAAACACTTTATTGGTCACTTTTCCTTTTCATTTCTTAGTAGTCCACTAATACAAAATTTTATAGCCTTTTAACCATTTGATGCATAAATGTAATTTTTAATTTTCATTCCAAATCATTAAGCCTATTTTTAAAATCTAGTCTTTAAATTTTTTTTTCAAAAGTAATTTTGGTAAATATTATCCCTAAAGTACAAAAGAGTTTTTCTTTATTGTGATTAAGATTTATTAAATAGTAACTTTGAGTACTTCTTATCCACACATGTAAAATAATTTTAGTGTCATAAAATATTAAAACAAAAATTTAGAATTGATTATTAGTCAAATTCATAACTATTATATGTGTTCTCCATTTCTGCGAGATGGGCCAGCAAAGGCCCGACAGTAGATTAAGTCTAAGTGAAAAGAGTTGAGTTTGTTAGGTTGCTATCTATGCGAGCAACAGAATGAGGCAGAGTCCCGACTTGCTAAGGATCGAAATCTAGCCCATACATCCAACATCTCGCTATACACAAGCTTGCATTACCAATGGTGAGCTCACGAATTTTGCCTTCACTAATTGAAGGCCAACAATGACCCCAGACAGTCCCAGCTCGCGGGCATTGCATCTTGCTCAGCAAAAAGCTCATTGAGGGAAGCCCTGAAGCAGTGACCCTCTTGGACTTAGTTTGTGGGGCCAGCCTGCAAGAAGTAGCACCATGACCCCACCCATAGAAAGTAAACTCCAGAAGTCAGTCGTTAATCTGCAAAAGACATTTTACAGTAGTTTAGGCTGTCTTGTATATTTATTTTGATGTAACATAAATATAAACTAAGTAATTACCATTGCAACCTCCGCAGCCTCTATAAATAGGAGGAGAGAGATCATTGTAAGGGGAGGGCAAAGCTAGTATACTGAAACTCTATAGAAATTCCTTCAAGTTAATACATTACCATGGATACAGGGACCGGTGCTGCCCAGTTTTGGCCAAATCACATTAAAAGCCCTTTGTGTATTTGCTGCTCTTCCTCTTATTTCTCTTTATTCTTCATTTGCAACAACCAGAAAGTAGTTTGAGTCCGTAAGAACTCTTCTAGTTAGCTGGATTCTGGCAGAACTAAAATCCATCATCAACATTTTGGCACCGTCTATGGGGACTCATATACTCCCTGGTTAATCTCTTGTATTCTAGTTGATCTCTTGTGTAGCAGCAATGGCAAAAGGAAGAGCCACCAGAGCTTTGAATGCATTGGTTGACCCCTTGGAAGGTCATATGTCTACAATGGACTCCTCTACTGCTCCTGTCATAGGATGTGCAGTTGGCTTGCTCCTAACCAGCTCTTTTCAACTTGTTGCCATTGCTAATTGCCTTGATGGAGCACAAGCCTGACTTTAACCCCAGGAGAGGCTGGAGAATATGATGAAAGAACTCACTAAGGTAGTCACTGCACTAACACAAGCATAAGCTTAGGGTTTACATAGGCAAAACAAAGTCGCTACACTTAGGAATGTTCCCAAGTAGCAGCAAGCTAGATGTTCGAGTAAAACCAATCAGTCTCCAGGTCACTGCCTGCAACAATAAACTCCAAGTTGTTGTTCTCATGACCAAGAGAGTCAAAGGGATCAACAATCTTTTGACTAGTGATCTAGGGCATGGGACTCGCTGTTGGAAGAATTCTATCAAAAAATGGACCAGTTGGAAGAACGTCTTCGAGCTCCCAATAACCAAGCTCGCTATGAGAATAGGTTACCATTCTCCATAGAGATTGAGCCTTAGCCCCTCCCCTTAAGCTCAAAGTCCCCGTGATTCCTCTGTATAATGGGGACACTAATCCTTATGATCATCTGGATGCATTCAATGTTCAGATGGATTTGCAAACAATCAATCCTCTGGTTAAATGTTGAGTTTTCCCAGCTACACTAGGAGGTGTACTTCGGGCCTAGTTCAGAAGCCTTCCGGCTTGCTTGATATGTAGCTGGGAAGAGTGCCAATAGAAGTTCATCAACCAGTATCAAGTGCTGAAAAGGCAGCTTATGCCCCTACCACCTCGCGATGGTCTTCTAGCATAAGCATGAGTCGCTAAAGGATTACATTGCCAAGTTTAAACTTGAAGCTAACTCGATAGTGAATCCATCTAAAGAAACTATTTTGGCAATAATCTCCATGGGACTTCACAAAGATAGAAAGCTATATAAAAGTCTATACAAGTCCCTGGTGAAGGATTTAACTAAGTTTTATGAACAAGCTACTAAGAAGATTAGGTGGGAAGAAACTTTCAGTTCAGGAAGGCTTGATTGGAAGGATGGTTTCGCCCATAATAAGAAGAGAGGCAATATGGATCAAGGTGAACACCCTAGTGAGTGGACCTTGAAGAAGTCTAAAAAGGCCAAGGGTGAGTGCCCCTACCTCCAGGTCACCATGAGCATTACAGTGTCCTATCAGACTCCTAGGATAGGATAAATATGATAAAGAGCGATCAGGAGGGCTTTGGGAGGCCTAGACATTTGAAGGTCCCTTTCAAGCAAAGGAATAGAGAAGAAATTATGCTTATCTTAATGAGGTTAGGCACGGAATCTTGAATTATCAGAAGCTCAAGGATGCAATTGAAGATCTAATAAAGAGAGGCCACTTAAGAAAGTATGTGGTGCGACCTGCAGGGTAATGACCTTAGCATCCCCAGCGAGATCCCAATCATGAGCCAGGGGTTTTGATTAGAATTATACATTGATGTATTATTATAATTTAGAAGCTAGTGTTAAGGCTTCCCTCTTTGTCTTTGTTGAAAGAAATGTTGCCTATCGATTGGCTTGGCTCAGCCTAATACTAATCTCTTCATTGCATGTATCAGACTTGCTCTTTGCCATCAAATGTGCACGATCCTCTGAGCTCATATGTAGCTAGCTTTCTTAAGCAACATATATCTCATTTGCCAACTGTGACCTATAGTCTAGTTAAGCTGTGGAGACGCTAAAAATAAACTTATTTGCCAATTGCAACCTCTCGTCCAGTTGAGGCGTGGAGATGCTACAAATGAACTGATTTGCCAACTACGACGTCTAGTCCAGTTGAGGCGTAGAGATGCTAGAAATAAACTTATTTGCCAACTATGACCTCTGGTCTAGTTGAGGAGTGGAGACACTAAAAATAAACTCCAGTAAAGCTATGGGCTCACTGAGGCATGGAGGTGCAAAAATAAACTCAATTCCAGTGGAGCTTCAGGCTTATTGAGGCATGAAGGTGTTAAAATAAACTCGATTACCCAAGTGATGAAATTGCTGTGGCACAGCTTATCAGTCGCAGCTCTCAAGTGACCTAATGTCCACAACTCTTATGCGACCTAATGTTCGTAGCTCTCGTGTAACCTAATGTTCATGGCTCTCTTGTGACCTAATGTTCGTAGCTTTCATGTGACTTAATGTTCATAGCTCTCATATGACTTATTCCAAGGCACAAATATTGTGCAACCTATGTAATACTCATCATTAAGACATCTCGATGTTCAGCTCGTTGCTCACTAAGAAGCATGGCCGATTGGCTATTCAAGTATCTCATTTTACTTTGATTTGTAGAAATTCATATTATTATCTGTGATGTGCAGAACATTCAAACACAATACAATATGCAAGAATCACGAAGATTTCATTCATTAAAAGCCTTAACGAGGTAAATTTACATAGAGAAAATTCAAAATACAAGATAAAACAAAAGTGGCCTACAGCAATTACATTCTAGAAAAGAAGGTTGGATGCCAGGAGGCAAACTCCCATCAATTAGGGAGATCGAAGAGCATATCAAATCCTTAACTTTCTTCTTCCAGTCATCCTCTTTAGCAGCAAGCTCCTTCTCAGCCTCACTTCAAATGCTGAGGAGTCCAGAGAGGCACGCCAGAGTGGCTGAGAAGGAAGAACCCCATGGCATCACCATGAGGAAATAATCCAAAATTTACATAAGATCTTTCCTCATTCTCAGAGAAGGAAAATTGCCTGAAAAGGCTTATGATGTAGCAAACCATGCACATCTCTCTAGAAAAATAGACCATCGCAAATATGGGGGGCTTGTCTAAGGCTTCCATTAGTTCACTCACTAACTGAAGGAAGAAGAACTTCCCATGCTTTAAATAATAGACCGGCCTAGTCTCACTAAAGAGTCCAGAAGAACTCCTAACCACTTCCATTAAATACTTCGAAAGAAAATGACGCAGACTCGTCCATGATAGTAAGACACATATAGTAAGAGGTATGGCCTAGATCAAATGAAACGATAGGCTGACGAAGACTTTGATTGCACGATAATCTGTAAAGAAGGCCCTTTGCCAGTGAAACTATTTAACTCCTAGCCTGTGAAGTGAATTGAAAGCTGGGGGCTTATGTTATATGCGTTTTCCTTTTTGCAAGATAGGCTGGCAAAGGCCCAACAGTAGATTAAGTCTAAGTGAAAAGAGCCGAGTTTGCTAGGCCACTATTTGTGTGAGCAACAGAACGAGGTAGAGTCCCAACTCACTAAGGAACGAAATCTAGCTTGCATAGCCAGCATCTCGTTATACACGAGCTGGCATTGCCAAAGGTCAACTTGCAAAGTTTGCCCTTGCTAATCGAAGGCCAGCAATGACCCCAAACAATGCCAGCTCACAAACATTGCATCTCACTCATCAAAGAGCTCGTTGAGGGAAGCCCTGAAGTAGCGACCCTCTTAGACTTAGTTTGTGGGACCAGCCTACAAGAAGCAACACCACGACCCCACCCACAGAAAGCAAACTCCAGAAGTCAATTGTCAGTCTACAGAAGACATTTTGCAGTAATCTATGTTGTCTTGTACATTTATTTTCATGCAACAGAAATACAAACTAAGTAATTACCATTATAACCTCCCCACCTTCTATAAATAGGAGGAGGGAGATCATTGTAAGGGGAGGGTGAAGCTAGTATACTAAAACTTTGTAGAAATTTCTTCAGATTAATACATTACCATGGATGTAAGGATCGGTGCTGCCCGATTTTGGCCAAACCATGTTAAAAGCCCTTTGTGTATTTGCTACTCTTCCTCTTATTTCTCTTTATTCTTCATTTGCAATAATCGAAAAGCAGTTTGAGTCCGTAAAAACTCTTCTAGTTGACTGGATTCTAGCAAAATCAAAATTCACTGTCAACAATAACTACACATGTTTATAAATTTAGTATCTTTAATTAGTTCTTTAGAGGTTTAATATCAATATGAAATCCCTCTTAAAATTAAAAAGATAGCATATCTTTCATTATCCTAATTGTTGTGGGTATTGTGTGTGTATATATTCATTTGAGAAAGAGAGAGAGAGAGCATCACTATTCATCATTCAAAGTAGTAATTATGAGAGAAGCTATCGATGGTAGGAACACACTCAAACTCTTTCTTTATCCCTATGGGATATAGATTTAGATCTTCAGATGAAAATTTCCTTTGTTATTATTTGAATCCTAAAGTCATTAAAAGAATTTTACTTATTGATCTAATATATGAAGTTGAGTTAAAAAACTATAATCCTGAAAGTCTTGCAGCTATTTTCTATATACTATTTTTTTTATCTTTTTTACATGTGTGCATCTATTTATTCTTCTGCTTTTTTTTTTTCAATTTTGGTGATATTTTCAAATTTGAGATCTTTGTATTATAATTAGAACATTTAAGAATTCTCACCTTTTTCACCCTATTTATTGATTCCTTTACCTCAACAGCTTATTTGGTTAGAGAGAATGAAAAGAAATGAAATTGGAATAAGAGAAAAAATGAATTAGAATAACCATTTTATAATTTTACTTGGTACAATTAGGAATAAAGTTGTCATTCAATTCTATTTTTATATTTTGATATAATAAAATAATATAGAATAATGATATCACGGTTCCAACCAATTTCTCTCCCTATTTATTGATTCTCTCTGTTATTTTGTAAGTAGTTCTATAGCCTTCTTTAAATTTGCCTTTTGAACTTTCGTTAGAAAGGTCCGATGCGTTCTCATCAATATCATATTCTATGTGCGGTAATTGCTATTTTTAACTATAACAGATAAATAGTATTCCAATTCAGCATTGAGGATTAATTAATTTAGAATTTAAGTTTTAACGTTAATTAAGGTTATATGGTTTAAGATTTAATTATTAATATTAGGATTATAGGTTTAACTTTAGAGAATGGGTTTTAAGTGTGATTTATATTAAAAATAAAAAGAAAAAACTTATATATAAAATAAGATTGAATATTTTTAAATTAAAATTTCAAGTTAAAGTATCTATTAAAATTAAATATCCCTAAATAAAATTAATCTTGAAAATTAATTCTAGCATGTACACGTAATACATGAGAACTTGGTACTTATGACTGATCAAGTATGGGCCTCCTAAGGCGAGATACAAAGATGGAGGGAGGTTTTTTTTTTTCCTTGTAATGTAATGAAAACAAAATGAAAAAAAAAACATAAAGAGATACAAATTTTGGCACATTGGTAAAGGTTTGTTTTTAAAATCTTAAAAAAAAAATTTGAAAACTATGAAAACGAAAGAACAGGTTATTGTGTTCATACATTTGTTATCATAATTAAAAACAATACTGATTGTTGTTCAATGTTTCAACATTCTCACACTATGAGATTAAAGTGATTTTTCATTTATAAAAAGGCATATAACATATGTGTTGACAGTGAAATTTGGAAAGCCCAGATTCTATCAACCGAAATAGTTCTTGAAACCTCAAGCTACAATTTCGTTGGGTCAATCAGAGATAAAGTGATGTAGGGGAAGAACAACAAAGGCCAAGGGCGATTTTTAACGTGGTTCAACTAAAATCCTTTGCCTAGATTCCTACATCCATGGTAGTGTTATTGCTTTTGATAATAATTTGACAGAGTTACAGTATGTATTTTTTCCACCCCCTTACAATGATCTCCCCCCTTCTATTTATAGAGACTAGGAGGTTACAAATACAATTTAACAAATTATAAATATGTTACATCAAATAATTAATATATTTGACAAGAAGGACTTCTGCAAATTGGCTTCAGTAGACTGCTTTCTACGGGTGGGCCCTATAAGCTAATTTCTGCAAACTAGCCCCTCAAGTTAGGTGTGTGAATGGATATCTACTTTGGGTTTAACCTCAGTAAGCTTCTAGCTAGGCGATGTACTTTGTCCCATGAGCTGGAACCCTTACCTTAGGGTCATTGCTGACCTTTGATATTAAGCTCGTGTTTAGTGATCTCGAGCTCACATATGGCAATTCATTGGCTGCACGAGTTGGGACTCATCCTAACGAGTTGGGACTACCACTTTGGACCTGTCCTGTGTCCTTTGCTTCGAGCTCATGGCTAGCGATCCAGGGCTTATGCTTAGCAACCTCAGCCTCCAGGCGAGTTGGGCTTCCTCTTGGTTAGACTTGTCTCCTTTTGGGCCGTTGCTAGCCCATTTTGCATTGTACTAGAAAATATCCATAACATTAGCTCTCCAACTCTCAGTTTGCTTTGCAGACTGGGAGTTATAGTTTACTGGCAAAGCTTTCATTTGCGGTTGTCATGTAGTCAAAGTTTGTGCTTACAACTTGCTATGTTGTCTTTTCAAACTTCAATCTTTCACTTTATCTGTATCAGGCCATACCTCCTACTATACATGCTTTATAACTGTCGATGTGCCAGCCCCATTTTCCTCTAAACCATTCAATCAAGAATAGTTCGTTATCTTCTGGATTCTTTAGTAAGGCCAGACTAGTCTATAAGAGCAGGGGAAATTCTTTTTCCTTCTCCATGGAA
This sequence comes from Saraca asoca, assembly GCA_026873985.1. Classification (NCBI taxonomy): domain Eukaryota; kingdom Viridiplantae; phylum Streptophyta; class Magnoliopsida; order Fabales; family Fabaceae; genus Saraca; species Saraca asoca. The sequence continues at coordinate 10,023 of JANHAO010023506.1, forward strand.
TGACTTGATGGGTGCTTTAGTTGAGCCCGCCATGCTTTCGATGTGTGGTTTTTTGATGAGGTGTGTATAGCTTGCTGTATAGACAATTTTTCTTTGAGGATTCTGGGAGATGTTGTATAGATCTTGAATTATTCCCTCATGGTTATGCCATGGAGTTTAGCCTTTCTCTTTAGCATCTTTTGAATTCTCAGTGCTAGGGGCAAGGGCTAGGAACAAGCTTTTAGCTGAGGAGGATGACAAGAAGAAGATTGGGGAACTAGCGTGCCTGTAGGTCTTCCAGTCAGTTGGAGTTCATCTTTCAAAAGCTAGCCTTCTTTTTAGACTATGGTAGTTGTAAGTTTGTAGACTTGTATTTTGACTATTCTGATGTAAATTTACCTCATTGAGTGAGGCTTTTGATGAGTGAGCTTTCTTTATAATTCTTGAATGTTGTATTAGACATTCTATATGTTTCAGATAGTTTCTGCAAATCACAACTAAATAAAATGTTTAGACGGCCAATCAACCATATCTTTTTTTAGTTGGAAATGAATTCAGGCAACTGAGTGCCTTAGTTAGTAATGAGTGATGTCTAGATAGGTCATATGAGAGCTACGAGAAATAGATCGCATGAGAGCTGTGAGCATAAGATCTTATGAGAGTTACAAGCATTAGGTCGCATGAGAGTTGCACCTTGTAGGTTGCACCACAGCAATCTTATTGCTCAGTAGGTAGTATGAGTTTGACCTCGCCAGCAATCTTATTGCTCGGTGGAATAACAATCTCGTTTCTCAGTCTCACAGCAATCCCATTGCTCAGTGGAAAAGCAATCTTGTTGCTCAGTTCTATAGCAATCTTGTTGCTCAATTTCATAGCCATCTCGTTGCTCAATGAGACAGCAATCTCATTGCTCAATTCCACAGTAATCTTGTTGCTCAGTGTCATAGCAATCCCATTGCTCAGCTCTACAGCAATCTCATTGCTCAAAGGAGCAACAATCTCGTTGCTCAAAGGAGTAGCAATCTCATTGCTCAGGTAGATGATGAATTTATTTTAGCACCTCTACGCATCAATTGATGAGCTAGCAATGAATATTGAGTTTGACATTGTCATTACAATGACTTTCTTCCTGTATAACACTTTGCTAAAGATTATCAGACAAAATGATTTGGAGTGCTTTTATTAGCTTCCAAACAACGTTACAAGATTAGAATATGGTTCTAATTAATGGCCCTTACTCTTGATCAGTGATTCACTAAGTTTGCTGAGGTCATTGTTCAGAGGGTTGGACCATGTAATCTTGCAAGCGACCTCTCTTAATGAGGTTCTCTATTGCATCTTTGAGTGCTTAGCACTCCAAGGTGTTATGCCTGACCTTGTTATGATAGGTGCAAAACTTGCTCATCACCTGAACTTGCTGGGGGCCTTTAATGGTTTGGGTTTCCCAAAGACTTTTCTACTTCTCTCTACTATGAAGATCCTTTTTTAAGTGTTAGATAGAATGCTATAGCTTTCATGGTGACCTTGATGCTGGGGTCACACAATCCTAGCCCTCTTTCTGAGCTGGTCATTGTTTTGACTCTTATCCCTTTTGTTAGCCTAAGCTATATTGATATTACTAGTTTTGAATGTTGAAAAAACAATTTTGAGCTAACTATATGTTTCAGTATGTTATACTCATTTTTCAGGAATCCTTGACTTAGGAACAATGGAGAACAATGGAGAAATTCAAGATCAAGTTTATATTTCAATAGGATTTTATGTATAAACTAAAATAGTGGTCGATCCAGTTATTTTCTTAAAGAAGAAGTATAAAAACGTTAAGATTTGAAAACACTCTTTAAAAAGAAGTTTCTATCGCATACTTCGATGTAACAT
>JANHAO010023507.1:0-11877 GCA_026873985.1 Saraca asoca
AAAACAAATGAAATTGTGAGTTGAGAAGAACAACAAATAAAATTATGAATTGAGAAGAACAATAAATGAAATTGTGAATTGAGAAAAACAATAAATGAAATTGTGAATTGAGAAGTTGAGTGCACAATCTTGCAAAATGATGCATAATTTATAAAGAATTTTTAACAGTAAAAAAGGGCTAAAAAAATGCTGGCCAACGATAACAAATTAACACATAATTTTTCAACGGTAAAAAATAAAGCTTCCCATAATTTGATTATTTGAACAGCTGATGTATTTCAATAGTAAAAAATAAAGCCTAACGTCTCTCTGCAGCAAAGCCATTACAAAAGCCAAACCTCAAAACTAATCAATAATGGCAGAGACAAACTCCAACGTCTCTTTGCAGCAAAACCCCACTCTTAAATGACGTCGAGAAAACAGCAATAGACTTGAATAACTATAGATGCCTCAGTGGCAATTCCACAAGTTCCCAAATCTGAGCCATCTACTTTCTAACACCACCAACCTCATCCAATCGATCCTCCTCTTCCTTCTTGACAGGTTCTCCTTTACAGAAGATCTCAATGTCAGGGGCAACAACACAGTATTCAAGAGGGTCAGTCTCGACAACCTTAAATTCTACACTTCTCATTCCCCCTCTCACAAGGAAGAGGTCACCCTTCCTCACTAGGTGATATGCCTTCAAAAAATATGCTGTAAAAGTGAAGTAATTTTTTAGATAGGATTCCAGAAGTAGAAGTTAGCAATGAGTATATAATGCTAGTAATCAATATGAATACCAACAATATTACAATGTGGTAATACTATGTCCTACTGTAATTTAACTTCAACAACTTGCTGATAATCACAATCCAAGAAATCAATGTCTGGTTTCACGATATAAACTCGTCCTAATGATTTTCATAAATGATTATTATAAATGAATTCATGCCTTATTCATACCACATTAAATAGCAATTTGGTTTTTCATAGCAATTTGGTTTCTGGAAGAAAAGGTTCATCTTTTCTTGCTCAATCTGTGCTTGATTTCTCTGTTGCATTGAGGAAAGAGAATAGGAAGCCAGTGAATAATGTGCTTCCTCCACCGAAGGAAATGACGTTGTAACCGACGAAGAGTTTGGCTAGGATGAATGGAGTGTTGTCAAATTCAAGAGGGAGCAAGTCGGCGAGTGTAGGGGAGAAGAAGGGCTACGATGGTGGTGCCTACGAGCTTTGATGAATTGAAGAGTATGGCTTCAGCTACAGCCAATGCCATTAATGGCAAAAGCAGAAGAGGAAGGATAAGCAGAGTTTCAGCTGAGAAATTATTATTTTATACTTAAGAAACTGTTGCTTGTATAAGCAATTCCAATTACATGTGGATGCCAGGTGGAATTGCTCCATTGGTGATACTCTCATTGGCTTAATTCTTAAGTTTAAGAATGAGCAAAGCAACTCCCATTGGAGATACTCTTAGAAGGAAGAATACACACTGTAAACCATATTATGGATCAGTCGCTAATCCTAATACTCAGATAATGCGGTTACATTTTTTGGATGAAATTGCTAAGAAAATTTGCTACTTTTTAAGTGTGAATTCTTAACTAGAAAAGATGGAACTTTCTGAGAAATGTCTACTCAGGAATTAAGCTACATGAGGATTTTAGTTGACTTTTACTAATCTCGTATGCTGAAAAGTAAATGAAGAAATCATTGAATAAGTCACAGAAAAAGAGGAAGTTCAATGAATGATTCTAAGTTGCATTTAGATTTTGAACTAAAACGACGCAGGCTTTTGTGTAAATTCATTGAAACTGCAACACTAACTCCAGTCAAATAAGGCACCACTATTTTTTCATTTGTAATTTTGTGCTTGACCCAAACTGAGCTACTCGTCAAGCTTGACAAACACAAGTTCATCAAAGCTCAACCCTGTTTGATTTGAAATTTGCTTGTGATGCATCTTTACTCAACTTTCTGGTTGTCCTGTTCTATGGAATCTTCAATTAATTCTTCTTGCTGCTCTAAAGGTCCGAGCATGTTAGCTGAGTAAGTTCATCGATCTTTTTAAACAAACATGAACTCTCCATTTAATTATTATATATTTCCTTTTCAATCTGAGCCTAATCTATTGTCTTTATTTCCCTATACAGAGGAACCAAAACTCCAAAGAGAATAGACGAACAAAACTCGAACAAGGAAATTATGCACTGACTGATTTGGTTGCTATTCAACAAGAGCTTGCATTTCTATGCAATGACAACGAATTTGATGTAGACGATCTCTCACATAGACATAATGAAAATGCTTTCAGTTCGATAGAAGGAAGAACACAAGCCCTAAACCATATTATGGAGGCTCTGGCTGATCATAATACTCAAATAATGGGATTGCATTGTTCAAATGAAAATACTATGAAAATTGCTGACACTCTGCTGGAAAAAGTAATCAGAAGAGTTAAACGAGACAACATGTTTGATGTTATTCTCAAAATAACTGTGACGAACAAGCTAGACATTAAAAAGAATCAAGATGAAATTGCTGCTAATTTGGGATTGAAATTGGATAAGAAATCTATACCTAAGAGAGCTAGCATTTTGCATGACAACATCAATAAGAAAAAGAAAACCCTGGTGATACTTTATGAACTCTACAGGGGCATTGATTTGGAAAAAGTAGGAATCCCATATACAGCATATCACAATGGTTGTAAAATATTGCTTACATCAACAAGTGAAGATGTCTTATCCAACCAGATGCACACCCAAAAGAATTTCACGGTGTAATTCTATCCTTGGGAACAAATCATTGTATCTCTAGCTAGCTATTCAATCAATTTTTTTCCTTTTATGACATCTCAATGTATTGTATGTCTCCCTAATTTAAATAAATTATGGAAACATAATTGCTTGTCTCTTGTTCACATTTTTTTTCCAACTTTACCTTTGGCAGTTAACCATAATTGTAATTTACAATAGAGTAACAAGATCCATCTCCCTGATAGATAACAAATTCAAATTCATCTTCATTTTTATCTGCATCAACTAACATAGACTTGTTCCATAATTTGTGTCTCTTAAGGTTTCCCATGTCCCTTTGTTGTTGCAAGTATTAAATTTTCAACCCAAATTTGGTTACATGACTTCTATGACCAATTGTGTTTTTAACCATTAAGATGTCAATGAACAGGATGTTGTTCTTCCATATTATGGAAAACTGATAAATATTATTGAGCTTAATTACTATGAAAATACGTGACCCTCTTTAAATGTATATGAGCTGACACCACTAATGATAGAGGCTTTAGAAAGAATGCTTAGGACTTTCATGTTGTAAATTTAGATTGATTCACATTGGTGAACGAGAAGAGTATAATCCTTTCATTTATGAATCACAAGTTCAAATGGTTTATTTTGTAAAGGATCATATATCTCTGGATTGTAATAATGTTGTTCATCTCAAGCCGAGGGACTTATATGACATAGGTGAATTTATGGATAATGAGATATGCGAGCATGAATCGCTTACTGAATAAGAGTTGAGCAATTTTTTGGATAATGATAATGAGAATATTCAATTAGCAAAGGAAGAGGAAGATGATCATTTGGAAGGCCTTAATCAAGTATCTAATATCAAGGAAGATGAGGATGTATCAGAATAGTCTTTTTTTAGAATAATTCTTTTTTTCTATGGTTTGTCTAAATATCAAATTACTTAGATTTATAATTTGTAAGTTTTCATTAATAATTTGTCTCAAAGTAAAAATACTTAGTTTAAGAATTTAAATGTACAATTGCATTATTTGTGATTTTTATCAATGTGACAAAAAGATTCTTGTATAATGTGCAAATACATACTGTTTTAGAATCTATTTTGCATAAATGCCTAGGTCAAAATGTCCAAAGATTTGGGGCACAAAGGGAGTGTCCAATACCCACCCATCTCCTCCACAACCCATTGTAGATGGACCACCCCCTACACATCCCACTCAGCCTTCGCAGCCCATTCAACCCACCCAACCTAAACAGTCCACACGACTCACACAGTCCCAGCCCATTCAGTTTACCCGACCCACTCAGCCTTCACAGCTCATTCAACCCACCTGGCCCATACAGTCCACACATTCATATCCCACTCAACCTAGACATCTCACTCGATCCACACGGTCCATACATTCACAGTCCACTCAGCCTAGACATTTCACCTGACCCACACAGTCTATACATTCACAATCTATATAGCTCACCCTACCCACCCAGGATATATAGCCTGATGCTCATACTAGTGGTGAAATGGATGATGAGTTAAATGATGCTCATGTTGGTGGTGAGATATATAATAAGCAGGATAATGCTCCTAGTGCTAAGAAGAGTAAGCTCAGAAGTAAATGGCAGAACAATGTGATAGGTAAGTATAATATATCATATTCTTATGTGTTTGAGTTAATATTACATTAATATTTATACACATTATGTGTTTTAATTTTCATATAGAAAATTAAGTGCATGTTTGGATAGTTCTCAATTGGATAAATAAAATTGATGAAAGTGTATTTGACTAGTGCAAAAGTAAAATTATATTTTCCTTACAATTAATTTTGAGAAGTAAAAATTTCTACTTCTACTTTATTTTATTTTTATTTATTTTTTCTTCTCGATTTTTATTTTTAACCTTACTTTTTACATCTATTGACATTTTATACAACATTATATATCATTTAATTCATTTCACACTCAGGTGTAATTTTCCTTTACATATTCAAATAAAATATCTTTTGCAAATGTAATTTTTAACCTCCACCCTAAGCATAAAATTCATTCAAGCATAATCAAATCTTCCTAAAACAAGCCCCAAGTCTAATAGTTGTTATCTTAATTTTCCTATACAAATGAAATCAACCGCGAAATGAGAAGCTTAGGACAAACAAATTAAGGAAATGAGGAATGATCTGCCAAAACACAATTTGGATTTTTTCATGCAAATGATCAATACAATGATATTTCTTAACCATATTACGATGCAAATAAATTAAGAAGTTTTACCCAACCGAAGTTATAACTTCCAAATTATTTTATTAACTTATTCTAACGTTTTATCTAATTTTGGACTAAACATTCCTCTTCGACTCTCAATAATGTAGTTTGTATTAATTTAATTTTTTATTTATTTAATTATATTCAATCAAATCTCTTAAACAATTTTAATATCAATTTAATCTTTTAGTTATTTGATTATGTCCAATCATATTCCTGTATTAATTTATCATAAAACTAATTAACAGAATTATTAATATAATAATTGACGTTTTAGAGCAGGAATAGTAAATATATAATCATATTAATACTATAACATTATCAATAAATTGGTTATTATATAATTAATTAGACTAAAAATTTAAATAATAAACCAACAAAAGGATTTAAATATGTATTATTTAAATAATTCATTGAAAATTATTTTCCAACATTAGTTTCTCTGATGTTTCAAATTTGTCAGAAATTTGAATTTCAGACAAATTTTTTTTAAACAACAATTTATTTTAATGAAAATTATTTCTCACTAAGAGATTACATTGATGCTTTATGCTAAGTTTCAAATTCAAGTACTATAGTTGTCCATATTGCATTAGGGTGTCCACTTACCTACCACTTGAGATAACTAGGAGTTCAATATGTGAATAGGCCTCCTAGGTGATACATATCAGTGTGGTCAATTTTGGCCAAGACAATTTTTTTTTTTTTTGGGTGTTAGTTTTTCATTCAAAATTTGAAAACTATTAAAACCAATTTTAATCAAAATTTTAAATCTTAACGGATCAAGTGGAGGAGAAAATGAATAACGTCAAAATTTAAAAAACATTAAACCCTTGTATAAACAATTTTATTTTGTAGTGAAATATCTAACTAGTTTAATTTAAAAGAAAATAAAGATCTGAAAATAATTAAACAAATTAATTACAATAAAGGTCATATTGTTTTGTATTAAGTTGGATAAGGAGATCCAGATATATATGTTTTATTTTTCAAAAAGAAAAAAATAATTTTATTATTGTATAAGTGTAACTCAATTATTTAAAAAATAGGAAAGAAGAGACAAGATGTTCTACTTTATGTAACTTTTCTAATTTTTTTAAGTTACAAAAAAAAAAAAAAAACTCCCTGAAAAGTTGAATTTTACCTCCTCCAATTTTAAAAACTTAAAATCAATGCTTTATAAAACTCATTTTTATGTATTTAATTAAAATTCTATATAAATAATTTAATTTCTATTAATTATATAAAATAAAAATTGTATGTGAAGAATGACATAAAATATAAACATATAATAATATTGTGACTCTTATTTAAAAATTCATGAAAAAATCATATAATTTGATAAAATGACTAATTAAATGAATGAAAAGTGTTAAACCTTAGTTTTTTTTTTTATATTTCAAAGTTTTAATTTCAACTTTTCCAATTTAAAAGGAGCAAAATCCAACCGAAAGTGAAATTGAAGAGGGGTGTGCGTTAAAAAAATACTATATTATGTTTAATTAAACGAAATGAAATATAATCGAATGAGAGGAAGAACGAAAATAAATAAAATATTTGTCTTCATGGAAGTTGGGGCCACGTAACCGAAGAAAATATAACAAAAGAGGAAAACTTGACAAGTTGTAACGAGTAAAACATTGAATTCCATGAGCAGCAATAAGAGAAACACTGATGGGATCGCATGGATACGGGAAATTATATTTTAATTAATGTACCATGTTTTTGCATATACGTATTTCGTATTTTTACTAAAAAAATCAATTTTTTGAAAAAAAAATAATGTAAAAAGTAGCGTATCTACTTCTATGACAGAGGATTTAACAGGTGAACACATGTATTGTTATTAATTATTTTACGAGAATAATAACACATATAACTAAAGCATACAAAAATTTTTCATAGATTTAAATATAAATAAATTTGGAAGAAAATACTCGAGAAGTTTCGCGAGGCATACCCTTCAGTTGACCAATATTGACGTGTTCTGTGGCCAAATTAGTTTGTGAATTATGTGTACTCTGCTTCTGGGTTGTTCCATGGAATCTCACATTAATTCTTGTCGCTGGTTTGAAGATCCAAGCATGTCAGAGGAGTAAGATAGCTCTGTTGTCTTTATTTTCTTACACAGAGATATCAAACCTACAAGAAGAACAGAGGAAGAATATGACTAAGATTATGAATATCTTGTGGGAGCGGGAGCCGTGTCCAATAACGATGATTATGGATGCTTAATCGAGAGAGAACGCACTATAGACCATATTATGGAGGCACTGGCTCATCCAAATACTCACATAATGAGGTTGAATTGTTTAAATGAAAATGCTATCAAAGTCACTTCCACTGTGCTAGAGAGTCACCAGAAGAGCCGAGCGAGATAACGTGTTTGATGTTATCCTCAGGGCCACTGTCACAGACAAACCCAACATTGAAAAGATTCAAGATGACATCGCAGGTGACTTGAATTTGATATTGGACGAGAAATCAAAAGCTAAAAGAGCTGCCATTTTGTATGACAGCATAAGGATGAAACAGAAAATCCTAGTAATATTCTGTGGCCTCTACAAGGGCATTGATTTGCGAAAGGTTGGAATCTCATATGGAGCAGATCACAGTGACTGTAAGATATTACTTACATCTACAAGCGAAGACGTCTTCACTAACCAGATGCACACCCAGAAGAATTTCTTGGTCTGATTGTCTCTTCCTGGGAAGACATCTTGTGCGGAGGCTTATTACAGTATGTGTTCCTTAATAATTTGTCAGTTGTTGCCTTGCTCATATTACCCTGTCTTGAAATTATCTGCAGCAGGAAGAAAGGCGTCTTATCTTCCATGTTTCCAACTTCCATATAATTTGGTAACACTTCAAGCAACTAGTAGAAAGCAGTACACGCTCGGACAATTTGGATATTTTTAGTGGAAATACTTACAAACTACTTACCACATACGTAACATTCTAAATTCAATCATAACACAATAAAGAGAGAAATTTCAAAAGTAAAAAGTGCCACCACACATTGAAAATGCTGATTAAAACATAATGATTTAATGACAAAAAAAATCAACAGCAATATTTAAATATATATTATTCATTATTCAAAGAAATAGATAATACCAATTTTACTAGGTGGAAAATCTTATATAAACTTAAACGAAGACAAAATCATAAGCATCAACTCGATAAAATTTTGTTTACATCAATTTAATTTCTTTCACAAGCAAAAATTAATAATGACTACATGTTATTTTATGATTAACATAAGAATAAGTTGTTTTTGAATGTGAAATGATTGAATTTATATTTTAATATATTAAATTACAGGAGGACTTACTATTGTTGACCTCTGTGGATATCATTCCTAATGCTTATTTAATATATATATTTTTTGGGAGAAAAATGTGCTGAGGAAGCTTCGTGAGAAATCGCCTCTGTGGAGGCTTGTTGACTGGGGTGTCTATGTAACTTCTCTCTTACTTTTTCCACTGCAAGACTTCCTTGGGAAGTGGGTGTGTGTGTGTGTGTGTATATATATATATATATATATATTACGAATTACGAGAACGATCCAAATAATCACTTAGCCAATCATAATATTATAGCTAAATTTATTAATAATTTATTTAAAATTATTTATGAGTATAAATATTTATATAAATTTTAACAAATATTTGAATAAATTTATTATATTAATTTACTGTTTTCTTAATCAATCAATTGAAGCTTATTCATGTAATTCACAGAAATATTCAAAGTTAAAATGAGCTTGATGCATGGAAAACTATTTTAGAGGAAAAGACTTCAAAAGAATTTTAACATCTGGCTTTTCCTTCTTTGATCTATCCAACACTCAACAAGGTTAAGTTGAAGGAAATTAATGGAGGACTTACCTCAGTTGACCCTTGTGGATCTCATCTCTAATGCTTGTATAATATTTTTTTGGAGAAAAGTATTCTGAGGAAGCATTATGAGAACTTACCTCAGTTGACACCAGCTGGCTTCCGAGTTTACGTGACTTCTCTCTTGCTTTTTCCTTGGCAAGACTTCTTTGGGAAGCTAGCAGCTATTTTATTTTATATTTTTTTTAAGAATTTTGCCACTTTACGTATCCAGAAAAAGTTGCATATTTTTATAAAAAGTTAAATTTTTTTTTATAAAACTTACAAATTTTTATAAAAATTTTATAATTTTTTTATAAAAAATTGCAAATGTTTAGAGTGTAGTGTGACAAGTTAGTTATGAAATCGTATATTTTTTTATAAAAAATTATAATTACTACAAACATAATTGCAATATAAAAATATTTAAAGCTCAAGAAAAAGTTGTAAACTTTTATTATAAAGAAATTGTTAGATTTTATTTTATTTTTAATCTAATATGAAATTTTAAAATAAGAATCATGATACTATTACATTTTAATTTATCATGTAAATTTTTAAACATAATTTTTAACTTATTTTCATATATTTAATTAAAATTCTATACAATTAATTTAATTTTTATTAATTATATAAATTAGCAATTATTTGAAAAAAATGACATAGAATATTAACATATAATAATATTGTAACTTTTGCATAAAAATTCATAAAAAAATCATATAATTTGATAAAAATGACTAATTAAATAAATAATAAGTGTTAAATCCTAACTTTTTTTATATTTCAAAGTTTTAATTTCAAATTTTTTAATTTAGACAGGATAAAATCCAACCATCCTGAAATAAGATTGAAGGGGGATTTACATTAAAAAAAGATAAAATACTATTTTATATTTAATTAAATGAAATCAAATATAATGGAACGAGAAGAAGGACGAAAAAGGATAAAAGATTTGTTTTTACGGAGGTTGAGCCCACGTAACCCAAGAAAATATGACAAAAGAGGAAAACTTGACAAGTTGTAACAAGTGAAACATTGAATTCCTTGAGCAGTAATAAGAGAAACACTGACGGAGAGCATACGTATTTCATATTTTTACTAAAAAATTAATTTTTTAAAAAATAATTTAAAAAGTAATGTATCTTTTTCTATGACGGTGGATTTAACAGGTGAAACCATGCATTGTTATTATTTTACGAGAATAATAACAAATATAACTAAAGCATACAAAATTTTGTCATAGATTTAGATATAAATAAATTTGGAGGAAAATACTTGAGAAGTTCCACGAGGCATACGCTTCAGTTAACTAATATTGACTTGACGTCTATATAATTATCTCTCTAGATTGTTCTATGGAATCTTTCATTAATTATTGTTTGCCCTTTGAAGATCCAAGCATGTCAGTGGAGTAAGTTCATTGATCTTTTCTAACAAACATTAAAGTCTCCATTTATTACTAATTTTCCTTCTGATCTATTGTCTCTATTTTCTTACACAGAGAAATCAAACCTACAAGAAGAACAGAGGAAGAAAACACAGACAATGAAATTATGGGAGAAGATGTGGCAGATGCTGGAATGATCGAGCCTCAATCAACTTCCGTGCTATCTTTACTTGCAGGTAGATTAAAAAAAATGCTTATCCCTTTAATCCTGAGAATTTGAATACAAATTCTAAACTTTTGATTTTCTATAGTCTACAATTTTTAGACTTTTGTTTGATCTAAAACAATAGTTTCATGATTAAAAAATGGGTTAACACAAGATTTAGTTCTTGTAGTTCTTGCAGTTCTAGCAATTCTTGCAGTTCTTGTACAGTCTACTACCAAGCTTGAGCAACAACTAACAGCCAAAATCCGAGCTAAGAAGAAGGACAAGCAATTCGTCTCCAAACCGAGATATGTAATTCGGGCAACTGCCTGCAATGACAATAATTATGGATGCTCAATCGAGAGAAAAAACACTATAGACCATATTATGGAGGCACTGGCTCATTCAGATACTCGCATAATGGGGTTGAATTCTTCAAATGAATATGCTATCAAAGTCACTACTACTGTGCTAGAGAAAGTCACCAGAAGAGCTGAGCGAGATAACATGTTTGATGTTATCCTCAAGGCCACTGTCACAGACAAAACCAACATTGAAATGATTGAAGATGAAATCGCAGGTGGTTTGAATTTGAGATTAGACGAGAAATCAAAAGCTAAAAGAGCTGTCATTTTGGATGACAACATAAGGATGAAACAGAAAATCTTAGTAATACTCTGTGGCCTCTACAAGGGCATTGATTTGCGAAAGGTTGGAATCCCATATGGAGCAGATCACCGTGGCTGTAAGATATTGCTTACATCCACAAGCGAAGACGTCTTAACCAACGAGATGTACATCCAGAAGAATTTCTTGGTCTACTGATTGTCTCTCCTTGGGAAGACATCTTGTGCTGAGGCTTATTACAGTATGCGTTCTTAAATAATTTGTCGGTTGTTACCTTCTTCCAAGACTATTACAGTACGCAAATAAAGCTGTTTAATGGAGTTGCTAAAATCAGTGATATAATGTTATTTTATTTGGGAAAAAATTATAATTTACTCACGTATGATATAATCCTAATTTTAATTTATGTATCCATGATTTAAAGTATTATAAAGAGATAATTTGTGATTTGTATGGTTAATATTTTATCTATTTGTATTAATTTTTTTATATAAATCTAATAAACTTTGTCATATGTTAGTTACGTACACTACAAGAAAAAGGCGAAATTCCAACGAGATATTCCAACAGATTTAATCCGTTGGAATATTCCAACGGATTTTCCCACGGAAAAATATCCGTTGGAATATTCGAACGGATTTTACTACGGCAACCGTTTCCGTCGTAATATTCCAACGGATTTTTCCACGGACTATATGTCCGTTGGTCAAATTCCCACGGATTAGTATGACCGTGGGAAATTCCGTTGTAATATTCCAACGG
>JANHAO010023508.1:0-11879 GCA_026873985.1 Saraca asoca
GTTGCATTTTTAACTTTATGTTTATATAAGATGGCATGAAGTCTCCACCAAGAGCTATGAGAAAAGGCCTTATATAAACTCAAAAATTATGCTTATTTGTGCCATATGGCCTTTGGCTCAAACTACTCTTTAGTGGCAAGTGTCGACAGCTTGTAAGGGCTTGTTGGGGGCCTATTGACCTTTGTCAAGTACTCATTGGCACTTAGTCTAGGGGTCTAAAGGAGTGTGTTAACTTAAAGCCTTCCCTATACACTCTAATCAACACAATAAGGCATACATCAACAAAAAAGAGCTATCTCTCTCCCTAGTTGATTGTCCATTTTTGCTCGTTATATACTAGAGGCTACTTGTGTTGACCACTCTTGATGTTAGGTTGTTGCCTCAATTTACTTGCTTATGCTACCTTCAAACATGTTGTGCTTATTCCACAATACCACATATATCTATCAGGTGTGGCTTGAGTTTGTTGAAAAGTTGACATGTTGACCAAGAGTGGCAAGCATATATAGCATGATTTTGAATAGAAAGCTATTGATTCATAACATTAAGGAAGGGTAAGTGATAACACAATATTTTATGCATTTATTTATCTTCATACTTAGCATTTTAAAGGCCAAAATGAATTACTTCCAGCTATGTTAGTGTGTATTTGCGAATTTGTGTCAATTGGCATCATTTGGAAAATTCTGCATAATTGGCCATTTTTGAGTAGTTTCTATATTTTGGCCATATCTTAAGCTACACTTGTCCAATTGATGTGATTCTTGTCTTGTAAGAAATCTAAGAGATAGATCTACAACTTTTATGAAGACCTCCAAGACTGAATTGTATGATTAAGTACTTGAAATTTGAGTTGAATCCAACACCAGAATTCTACCAGAGCACTATCTCAGGTAGCTGACCTTTGTGCATTCAACAGACCATAACTTAAGCTATAGAGGCCACATTTCTTATGAAAACTTCCCGTGCTGAATTGATCAAATTGGGCGTCAAAAATAGGCTGCAACAGAGAGGCAGAGTTGCTGCAAAATGGGCCTCTGCAGAATTAGTGTTTTCAAGGCCCCAATTGTCATAGACCTAAAGCCTAATGCACCATCTCTCACACAAGCCAACTGGAGGATGAAAAAGACAGAAGAGAAAGAGGAGAAGTAGTCTACAAAAGGGAGCATAGTAGGCAATAGCAGAGTAACTACATCAGCCAGCCATCATTACCTACTCCCACTAAGCATTCTGCCTTCCCTTCTTTACCCGGGTAAAACCATTTTTGGGGAGACTTTTGCTTCAGCTTTGAAGCTGAGTTTTAGAGTAGTTTAGGGGTAGTTTTAGTAGCTTAGGTTAGTTCATATTTTTCTTCCATTTTTCTTTATATTTTCGACCTCCATGGAAGGCTGAAGTTGTAACTAGTCCAAGGGGCTGCAACACTTTAAGATTAATGAAGAGGTTTTGTTCTTTCATTCTATATTTAATTGTTGGCCATTTATTTCCTATGTCCTCTCTATTTTGCCTTGAATATCTTAGTTTAATGGCTTCATTTAATTTAAATATTACATGATTTTTGCTTAAAGATCTACATTACGAAGAGGATAGAAAAACTAGCTATACATTGAGCCTTTGATGTGTTTGCTTCTTGGCTGAATCTTAACTACTTAGGATAGATTCATTAATCATTTCAAGGCTTCTTGTTATAGTTTTCATCAATTGAATGAACCTTATGTGACCAAGGATGCATTAATCTCAAGTTAGTTGCTTCCTTTAGCTGGATGCATGTGTTTGTTATAGTTTAAGTTTCTGTTTTAGTGTAGTTTAGCTTAGTTTTAATTCTGCCAACCCCCCCCCAAATTTACACTTCCTAATTTTATTGATATCATCCATAAATGATCTTTGGGTTCGACCCGGTGTTGCTCTATGCTACAAATATTTTAGTGCAATCTGGTTTATAAATTTCTAATTTGACGGCTTCGACACACACGATTAGTAAGTAAGCAACTTCCCACATTTTGTGGGAAGTACCTACATTTTTTTAATTAATGGTTAACTAAATAATACACTCATCTACTGCTTTCTAGGAAGTTATACTTCCCATGTAACTTTCTACCAACTAAACCACCTCTCAATTTTTTTTTCTTCAAAGAAGAATATGTTATATTATTTGAACATCATGGATTTCTTTCTGTTTCAATTACCATGATTTTGATTTTCATTCCTCATTCATGATCACTTATAGTATTGGAAAGTGTTGGCATTAAGACTTAGAAGAGGTCACTAACATGGAATTTTTCAATGAAATGCCTAGGGATTAGGTAAGTAAATAGACTGCTAAATGCAATTACTATGGCATTAGATTTCTAATCGGCAGTAAGGATCATGGTACTTCAAATTTGCTAGGTCATATGACTAAGTGTCTTGAATATCCATATGCATTGAAGTCTGAGCCTAAGCAACAAGTGTTAGATTTTGAAAAGACCTTTAATAAGACTACTTTAGTCAGTTCTATGCCTCATATGTATGATCTTGAAGAGTGTAGGGAGGCAACATCTATGTTTGTGATTGTTAATGAGCAACCATTTAAAGTAGTAGAGGGCTTTAGGTTTAAATATGTGATAAAAATATAGCAAGCCTAATTGATTGTTCCTTCTAGATTTACTATTGCTAGAGACTATTATAAGTTGTTTTTAGAAGTTAAAGTCTAATTGCTCTAAAGTTTGCCTTCTAAAATTGCTAGACCTCTATCCAAAATTCAAATTATATGGCCTTGACTACACACTTTATAGATAATGAGTGGAAGCTACAAAATAGAATTCTTAATTTCTATCTTATAGCAAATCATAAGGAGGAAGTCATAAGACAAACAAATTAAAACATGCCTAAATGAGTGGGGTTTGAAGAGTGTTTTAGTGTAATAGTTAACAATGCTAGATTTAATGTTGGAGCCATAGTTTAAAGAAAAAAAAATTGAAGAACTACAAAAGGTTGGTTATGAATAGCAAATTAATGCATTTTAGGTGTTGTGTCCACATACTTAATTTAACATTTAATAAGGGATTCAAGGATCTGTATTCCTCCATATAAGCTATTAGGAATGTTGTGATATCCTCTTCTGCAAGGCATTCTAAATTTAAAGATGCCATTGCACAAAAGCACGTCACTCACAAGGGATTAGTTTTCTTTAATGTTCCAACAAGATGGAACTTCACTTATATGATGTTAAAAGCTACTAAAAAGTTTCAAAAGGCATTTGAGAGATTAAAAGATGAAGATAGAAATTACTTGTTGCATTTTCATGAAGATGATAGAAGAGAAGGCCCTCCAAGCACCAAGGACTGAAATAATGCTAAAGCTTTTATCAACTTCCTTAAAATCCTATATAATGACACTCTTTCATTCTCTAAATCATTGTATAAGACCTTAAACTCTACATTCATTCATCAAAGTGAGATAAATGATTGGACTATGGATGAGAATTGTGATTCTATTTTGTATTTGATGGCAAAAGATAAGAAAAAAAAAAGTATGACAATTATTAAGGTAAAATTGAAAACGTGAACCCTTTAATTTTTACTGCCAATGCCCTAGATCCAAGGTATAAATTGGCTTACATCAAGTGGTCTTTTGAAGACATTTATGGGGAAGAAATAGTCAAATCAGTTGTTAAAAGAGTGAAAGATGAAATAGGTAAATTGTATGAGTGGTACGCTACTAAATATGGACAAACAATCACTTCGATGTAGTGGCATCACCTTTATTTAAGGGGCTGCATATGGGCAAACATGTGCTCACAAAGAAAGAATTATAGCATTTAGGTCACACTAGAGACAAAAAGACACAATTGAGGCCTAGAATGAATTAGAAAGGTATTTGAATGAAGCATGTGTAGATGAAGATGATATGTGTTAACTTGGTGGAAATTAAGTGAGTCAAGATTCTTGGTTCTTTCAAAGATGACAAAGGATTTGTTAACTATTTTGGTCTCAATAGTAGCTTTAGAATCTACATTCAACACAGAGGACATGTTTTGGATGTCTTTAAAAGTTTCCTTTCCCTAAAGACAACTGAGACATTAATATGCACTCAAAATTGGTTAATGCCAACATAATTTAACTTCCAAGACATTGAATTCAATGAGGAACTTGAAAAGATTAAAGAGATTGAGTAAGTTAATGGTATTTATAACATTTAAAGATTGTTTATTATTCTGTTGTAACTATCTATTTTATTTCTTGGTTAATTTTCCCTTCTATTTTATATTTTTTTGCCAGAGGGAATGGAAGCGGCAAATACATTAGTTGGTGATGGTTCCAATAGAATTGGAAATGATGGTAGGGTTAGTCTAATTAGAAGTGGTGGAAGGAAGATTACAAGAGCCTATGGTTGTTGACTAATATGATAAAGGGTTAGTTTATAGTTTGTGTTTCTCAATCACCTTGTTGAGTACTTGAATTTTTGAATATATGGTGAATAATGTTTATCCATTTTTACATAGGTTTCTATTACAAATGATGTCTCTGAAGTCATTTTGGTTAAATCAAATAGAACACAATCTAGTACTTAGTTTAGGATAATTTCGAAATTGGTACAATTAATAACAAAAGTGCAGGAAGGACTAGCACCTTTTTTTGGTACTATTGGCCTCTTTAGAGTGATGCATCGATAGAATACTTTTTTGGGTTGCCTCTAGTACACTTTGTGTGGTAGATGGTACAAATATAGAGGCATTTTTTCATTTCTAGTACAGATGTGGCACAGGAGAATTGATCATCATGCTGCCTTGATGTCCAAGTACAGTATACTTGCATGAGGCAATATGTTTTAGGAAAACAATTGGATTCTTTTTTTTTTTTTTTTTTTGCATTTTAGTTTTAGTTTATATGATTTTTTCATTCTCAAACAGTTTACTTACTACTGTTAGTAGATACAGTGTAAAGAATTCTACTATTCTAGTTGCAAGACAAGAAAAATGATTTCCAAACTTGATTAATATATAATTGTCCTATTTCTAATGTTTGTTGTATTGAAATAGGCACTATTATATGGCTCTTTATTTTTTGATGAATTTTAGACTTAATCTAGTTTGTGTCTCTATGCTTGATTGGTGATGGTATATTTATTGGAAGATTAAATTGAGCATGGTAGACAAATGAAAATCTTGATATGAGAGCCTAAATACTATAAAAAAACAAGGAAATAAGTGAATAGTTAAACTTTTTTAAACCATTTTAAATTGCATAGAATCGATTAATTCAGTAAAAAATAGTATGAACATAGGTATATTTAAAATTATATATCTGATACAAAAAACTTGTTCCAATCAATATACATAATTTACTAAATTTAGGGCACTATATTTGTTAAGTTGTACAGTTCAAATCCTTCAATTTCACTATAACATTCATTGACATCCTTTCATGGCCTAAACATAATTGATTTGTAAAATAAAAGAAAATTGGGTCAACAACTAATTGCATGAAAAAAAATACTCATAAATAATTAGTCTATATTGTAATGGAAAGACAATAACAAAAGAATTTTTTTTTCTTAAGAATCTTTATAAAAAATTTTCTTATGAAACATATACAACAAAAGAATGCATTAAAATTTGTAAAAAAACGTCAGGACTAATTGACATAATGGATGAAAGGAAATTTATTAGTCTTTCATAATAATGAGTTTTGTGATTGTGTAAGTCAAACCTAAGAGCAAATAGAAAGTGAAACCAAACATTAATCAAATATCACAGAAAAAAGATAAAACAAAATAACTTAAATAAAATTGCCACACAAAAATAGAATAAAAAATAAATTTCAATTTCATGTTTCACATTTTGCTCACCATGCTAACCAGCTTCTCACATAATGGTACCTTTTCAAATTTATAAGGGACGTAGACTACACAATTCGTCCAGTAAGTTTTTTCCTATTGAAACATGTTATTCTTTGCCATTAAGAGGAAACGGATGCTCTTCATAGACATAGATATCATCCATGACTTTAAAGGATCTTTATAGATTAGAATTATCAATATTAAATGAATAGGAATTCAATTATATGATACATATGATTGAGGGTAAAGCAAAACTAAATGTGAAATATTTAGGACTTTTTTGATTCACATAGGAAATATGTCTCTATGTGAACTTTTTTGGAAGTGTTGAAAATTATATTGTTGACAATAAGGAATTAGCACTTCTCAAGATGTAAGTTCCTATGTTGTATTTAGTTTAACTATGAACTTCTCGTAAAGTATTATCAAAATGACTAAAATGCAGTCTTGTCATTAAACAATTTGTCATAAAAGATTCATCATGAAATAAAATGGTACACTTATCATTATTTAAATTGAATGATAATAATTTGGCATTTCTATTTTATTAAAAGTACAAAAAGTTTTTTACCTAGGAGACTGGGTAAGCAACTTCTTATATTTTGTGAGAAGTAGAACTTCTTGAATAGTCTTACTCTCTTCACTTTTCCAATTAATAGCCAATCAAACAACACAACTGTTCTCTACTTCTTAAAAAAGTTACACTTCCTATAGAATTTTCTACCAACCAAACTACACCTAAGAGGAAATTAGAAGTCTTTTTCTTATGTGGCTTCATCTTTTGCTTTGGTGGCCTCAATGCAACTTTTATTGTAGCATCAAAAACAAACTTCACATTTTGAAAACCAGAAACAAAAGATAATAACAAGAATAGATCAATTGGGATTTGCTTGCAACTATTTTTTATATATAATTGATTTCAATTCTTTTATTAGAATTGCATAGGTTAAAATATTGATTTAATGAATCCTTTAAACTGATGTTAATACCATTTACCTACTAAGTTTTAGAACTACACTCTATAAAAGTGACAGCCCCAATCGTTTTCTTCAAATCCTCACCCTGTTTGTCCATCCTCATTGTTAAACACAAGTAAAAATTTTGAGACTTTATTTAGGTAATTAACTTTGCTTTCAAATGTTGAAGACTTGCTTGAGCTGTTCTTATTGATGCAGATCCAGGATGATCGATCAAGAATTGGTTCTCATCTCTCAAATATGTCCATTAAAGTTACAAAATTTTCAATTTGAATCTATAGAGATGACTTTAAAAAAACATTTACTTTCCACTACACAAAACATCAAAGTTACAAATTTATTTATCTTATGGAAGATATCTATGATGGAGGTAGCAATGTAGATACTACCAACTAAATTAACCATAAATTGAAGCCATTACTAAGGATAATTATCTAATTTTAAGGCGACATCAAAATTGAACAAGACCTAAGTCCACAATTTAATTAAATACTATATTGACTATAACTTATAAGCACATTGAATGGAATGAAAACTTAAATCAAAGCAACAAAGGCACCACTAAAATATCAAATTAGATGAAGAATGAAAAAATTAAAAATTAAAAATGAGATAAAAAAAAGAACTAGAGTAAAAAGAAGGCCCAAAAGGAATGATTGAGATCATAATTTCTTAAAATTTTTTAAGGATGCCGATAATAGATGGAAGGAGAAAAGTAAAACATCAAAGATAATGATGAAATTGAAGATACACAGTGTTAATGGCTCCCACAATGGAGCTTGATGTCTCTAAAATTACAAAGAATCACATGATTAAAACCATAAAAAAATTTATATGTTTTTATGATTGTATAAGGTGATTCATGATTAAGTGTTAAGCTACTGCCAAAATCATTAAGAGTCAAACCACCACAAAATCAACTATGAGAAACCATTAGAAAATAATTTTGAAAGTCCATTATTTATGGCTAAAGGATAGTCACTTAAATAATTAGGAAAATTTTGATTATTTGTGACACTACCATTATGATGTCGTTTCTTGGCCAGAATGCATGAACCAACAAAAAGTAACTTTTTTATACATTTATTTGGCACTATCATAACAAAGTTGTTAGTAAAACACCATTTTCTTGTGGTGCTTGTTAAAGGGTGATTGCTAAGTAAAATATGTGTTAACTCTATAATTTAGGATTCCACTAAAAGGGGTTGAATTAGTTTAAGAAATTTCCAATTTCAAAAAATGCTTTGTTTAATCCCCTTGAAAACTTAGCAAAAACTGAGAGTTCTTTTGGAAACAAGAAATGATTATCTATAATTAAGTAAATTTAAACAATAGCCTCACAATATTAATAGTTCAGTAAGATAATGAAAAATAATAAATCAAGGCAATATAGTGAACTAAAAATAAATAAGGGAAGAGAGATTCAAACACCCAATTATAGTGGTTTCCCCTTTAAAGATGCTTATAAGGCGTACATCCACTTCTAAGTTCCACAAATATCTCTATATGTAGTCATATCAAGTTTCTTACCACCTTCATTAAGGTCAAGTCTAGTAGAAGGAATCATAGTAGTACCAAGCTCAAGGAAGAAGTTGAGCTTGCCCGTCATTGACATGCTGAATTCACCTTGCATGATCTTAACAAATTCTTTGCACAAGGATTCATTACTAGCACCAAAAATAATGTCTTCAACATATATTTGCACTAAGAAAATATCATTTCTTATATGCTTTATAACAGTGTGATGTCGACTTTGCCTTTGAAAAGTCATTTTCTCAAAAAAATTCACTTAGGTGCTTATATCAAGCTCTAGGAGCTTGTTGAATACCAAAAAGAGCCTTTTTAAGCTTAAATACATGGTTTGGAGAGAGGTGATTTTCAAAACTAGTGGGTTGTTCAACATAAACTTGTTCCATGATCAAATCATTTAAGAAGGCACTTTTAACATCCATTTGATAAAGTTTGAAACCCTTAATGCAAGCATATGCCAATAACATTCTAATAGCCTCTAATCTTGCTACCAGTGCATAAGCCTTTAGCAACCAATCAAGTTTCGTTTCTGACTATGACACCATTTTCATAAAGTTTATTCCTAAAAATCCATTTAGTTCCTATAATAATATGATCCATTAGTCTTGGCACAAGATCCGAAACTTAATTTCTTTCAAATTGATTTAATTCCTCTTACATTAGCAGGAGCCAATGCTCGTCTTTTAAAGCATTATCAGTAGATTTAGGTTCAAATTAAGATTAAAAAAAAGCTAAATAATCACAAATGTTCCTTAAAGAAGAGCATGTTACCCTTTAAGAGGAATCAACGATCCTTAGTTCTTTAGGATGGCTTTGCATGATCTTTCATGCCTTTTGTGGGCAACTATGCAGCATATCACCCACATTGAGCATGAGAGGAGTTTCATCACAATCCTTGCCATTTTTGTCCCTTCCGTCCTCAATTTTTTCTGAAAGCTCATTTCCATCTTTTTGAGCCAACAAAGAACACACTTGCTCATCATCATCAAAATTTTTATGAACACTTGGAGTAGATTCACCAAAAATCACATGGATGGATTCCTTTATTAGTAAAGTTCTCTTGTTATATATTCAATAAGCTTTACTAGTAGAAAAATACATATTGAATAACACTGCATCAAATTTGCCTAGATTATCTTTGCAATTATTATGCACAAAACATTTTCAACCAAAAACTTGAAAATGTGACACATTTGGCTTTCCTTTGAAATACAATTTACAGGGGATTTTCTTAAGAAGTAACCATATCAAGGCACAATTCATAACATAACAAGCAGTATTAATTGCATTTGCCCAAAATGACTTTGGAAAAATACTATCATTAAGCACGGTCTTAGCCATTTCTTCTGGGCATTTACTTTTCCTCTTAATAACTCCATTTTGTTAAGGGGTTTTAGGTACAAAGAAGTTGTGACCTATTCCATTCTCAATGCAATAACAAGTAAACTCATCGTTTGTAAATTCTCCACCATGATCACTTCTTATACTAACTATTGTTGATCCTTTCTCATTTTGGATAATCTTAGCAAGCTTCTTAAAAGCTTGAAAGGTATCACCCTTATAAGCAAGAAATAATGTCAACGTGAATCTTGAAAAGTCATCAACAATTATAAGTATGTAGTAATTTCCACCTTGATTTCTCACTCTTGAAGGACTAATCAAGTCCATGTGAAGTAGTTGAAGTGGTCTAGAAACACAATTTTTAGGTTTAAAAGAATATTTTACTTGTTTTTCCTTTTGACATACATCATAAATCTTGTCTTTAAGAATTTAATTTTAGGCAAACCAACAACTAGATCATTTTTAGATAATTTTCCAATCAAATTCATACTAGCATGTGCAAGTCTCTTATGTCAAAGCCATAAATCATCATTCAAGCTAATCAAGCATTTTGAATCAATAATAGGCTTACAATCTATATCGATCATGTACATATTATTAACTCTTTTGCCTACAAGCTTAATTTGCTTGTCATTAATATTCTCAACTGTATAACAATTAGAATTAAAGGTAACTTTATTCCCCTTATCATGGAATTTACTGATGTTAAACAAATTATGCTTTAAACCTTTAACTAACAACACATTTTCTTTGCAATAGTTAGGATTTTTACTAACTCTTCCTTTCCTAATAACCTTTCCTTTTGTGCTATCCCCAAAAGTGATGTGTCTACCATCCAATGGAATAATTGAGAAAAACTTAGACTTGTCACTTGTCATATGCCAAGAGCATCCACTATCCAAGAATCACATGTCACTTTAGGATCTCTCACACACCTACACAATAAGAATCATCCTTTTGAAGATGGTACCCAAGTCATCTTAGTAGACTTTGAAGAAGAAGCTTTAGGAACCCAAACTAGCTTTTCACCAACACATGGAGTAGTGTTCCTTTTGTGGGCCAAGAATGAATGCTATGGCCTCTTCGCCAACAATAATGACATGTTATGTATTGTTAATTTCCTATTATCTTTCTAACAAAGAAGTATTTGTAAAAAGATTTTAGCACACTTGGTACATAGCCAAGACCTTTTTTGTTAAAACCACATCTTTGGTTCTCAAGAAGCGTGTCAAGTGACTTCTTGCCATTTGTAAACTTTTCAAAAGTTCTATTCAAATCATCAATTTTTAGTTTAAGAATGTAACAAATGGCACACACGTGAGATGACACTTTAAGGCTTTCATTTTCCTCTTTGAATTCATCATTCTTGTTTTGTAAAGCCTCAATGTAACTCCCTAAAGAAGTAATTATCTTCTTAGAAAGAGTAACATTTTTCTTTGCCTTAATTAGGTCATCATACAATTCATTATATAACTTATCAAAGTCATCATTAGAGTGTATTGAGTCATTATCATATACCTCTCCATCATTGTCTTCGATGGCTATAAGGCATAGCAAAGCTTCTTCATCTTTCTCCTCTTCATAAGCTGAATCCTCATCCTTATCTCCCCAAGTGGCAAGATGAGCTCTCTTGATAGGCTACTTGTTCTTCTTTCTTTCATTATCCAAGAGCTTTCTAAGCTGAACAAGGCAGTCTGGTTTGATGTGCCCTGGCTTTTTACATTCAAAGCATGGAAGGGTGGAGGAGTTGCTTTGCTTTCTTTTGTTGCCATTCCTTCTAGAAGGAGGACCTTTCCTTCTACCACATGACTTATGTGCTTTCATAAGCCTTTGATGTCATCTTCATCATTAAGGTCATCTAAACTTTCCACCTCATCCTCTTCATCTTCTAATGTAGTAGCAACTTTCAATGCCAAATTTTTTCTCCTTCTATCATCATCATTCTTGGAGAATCTTTTTAACTCTATTTCATGCTCCTCTAAGTTTCCAAATAGCTCTTGAAAGGAATGCACGCCCATCTTCATAAATCCTTTTACACTTAAATTGTATAATTTAGATGAGTGAAAGAAGGGTCATGTTACACATACCCACATTCATCACCTACATTCATCATCAACATCCTCACATAGTTGTAATTGATTTTATTGTGAAACCTAATAAATTATTAGAATGTTTGCAAAATCCATATTTAAATATGAATGGATTTATCATTTT
>JANHAO010023509.1:0-11890 GCA_026873985.1 Saraca asoca
TATGCTACAACTAATTCAAGAAAAGAGGTACTGAAATGCCTAAGAATTAAGGATTAATATGTGAATTGGCTAGTTGAGATTAATGAATCCCTTTAACATGCAATTTCTACCCAGCTGCTAATGTAATGCTATAGCAAATTTTCCAATAAACCAGAAATCATGATAGTATAGGTGAATTTCCCAATTCCAACATGTTTAAAGCTCTTAAATTAGATGAAACATACTCCTATGCTAATACAGATTTTAGAGCACAATTTCCAGCACCAGTTCCTTTAGGTTTAGTAAGGTAAACAATATATTACTATATCATCTACAAATCAACAGTATGTAATAGTTAAACTTGCATCATTCAAGCCATGTCCAATGACTTAAATCTTTCCAGACCTGAAGTTATCTTTATATCCCATCATTAATAGCTAGTCAACAATGAGAAATGGCATTCAATACACTTGAAATGAACAGGGAAAATTTACTCAGCATTACAAATAATAACCTAGGATTTCATTGCAAAACTAAAGTTCAACATCAATCCCAACTAAAATAAATTTGGTTCATATTCAAATCTATAACAGCTCTTAAATACAAAGCATTCATTGTCACCAAAATTAGAAATAACAAGAGAAAAAGGAAGAAAAGGAAAGAAAGAAGGGCAAATCTGCTAGTCTTCTGCACCCTCCTCTACTTCCTTTGCTGGTTTGTAGAATTTCCTTTTTGTTTCTAGTTTATGGCTACTGTCTCATGTCCTCTCCCTTCTTCTCTAGGTTTTTCAACACCTAAAAATGGTATAATATAATCCTCTTCACATGGCAGCTACTACTCACTTTAAATCAGATTTTTACAACACCAAAAATGGGAAAAAACCATTTAGCTCCCCAACTGACGTGCCACACCCAGCTTTAACATTTTTCAGTACCCAAAAATGGGTAGAATGTGTCCAATGCTCTATTGACATGCCTACACTTGTTGCCTCCACTGGGGTGACATATTTGGGCACTAAAAAATGGGCTGAATAACTCCCCAAGGCCAGTTGACGTGTAACCCTTCCTCTTGTCTTTTAATCAGATTTTTTTTCTTCTTCAAATGGGCAAAATATATTCTAGCCTGGCGTGCAACTCAACACCAAAAATAAAGCTGGTCCCCATTAGAAAAATGAAATTACTATATGGTAAAAAAAATGTAATATTGTCTCCTCTTTTTAATAGCTGCTTCCTCTCTTTAATTCCTTTTTTTTTCTTGACTTTTTTCAGCCACAATTAGGATTTAATTATCTGCCAATAAACTTCATCAATTTAATTCAATTCCTCCATTAACAATTCCAAAATTTTCACAAATAAAATAATAAAACTACTTTAGACAAAATAACTAATAATAAAGATTGTTTTATAAAAATCACTCTCAAACATCAACAATTTAAGTCTAGAAATTATCATGATAACTCTATTTTCATAGAGTTATCACAGCCCCAAACTTAAACCATTACTTATCCTCGAGTGATGATACAAAAGATAAAATTTCATTCAGAAAAATAAACACAAGACACCCTAAAAGACACTGCTCCTATATATTTTTTTAATAGCATGGTTAACCCTGAACCTTCAGAGTTGCTCTTAAATCCCTGACTAATGTTCAAGATCAGCATTCATCCATCTTTAGCTTAGTTTATCATGAATCTGCCCTTAAACTTAAATTTTCCCCAAGCTTGTGTGCACATGAATTGTGGCTAGAAACCCCCCAATCATTGAACCTCATCACTAATTTCAAAGGTTATCTTATTAAACCTCTTTCATTTTTTGTATGGATACCAAGCACCTAGGACTCACAAAAGATTTTGATGTTAATCACAATTTGGGCAATCAAAGAATGGGAGAAGGCTGAGCGTATTTTGCATTTTCTTTCTAGAAACCACATATTTTTTTTCTCTCTTTTTTTTCTTTTTTCCTTATATGTGCATGCTCATCACATCATTCTTGCCTTTTGATATGAATGCCAACATTTGTGATGAAGAAACTTGGTTACTTAACAAGGCAATGATTCAGAGCTGCTATAGCATACTCATATGCTTTTGCCTTTTTACACGGGTGCTAACATTTGTGACGAAGACACCCAGTTACTCAACAAGGCCATGATTTAGGATTTTTTTGGCTCTTGTTATAGCATACTCATGCCTTGAATTGCTGTTTGATGCAAAAGCACACATAGGGCACATGCATACTCCTGGTTACTAAGTAACTCAAAGTAAGGAAGTAGATCACAATTTTAGCACATTTCTTTCACCAAATTTTTTGACTTCCCCAAGCTTCCCCCAAACTTGAGCCTTGGTTATACTATTTCCCTCAGCTCCTCCTAGTTGCTTGGTTCACTACTTATAACCTTAAAAAGTCCTTTAAGCCAGCTTTCAAAAACTTAGGCCTCTAAAAGGTGTTTAGATAATGGATTTATAACCATAGCTCAAGGTGTTTAGACAATAGAGGCAAAATTATCACTTAAGGGTAGACTCATAACAAACCTTCTATCAAGTTATTCATGCCAATTTATTCCAAAAGCTAACGATTTTCAAACAACTAAATCATCCTCAGCTTTTTGAAGTTAACTACACACTCTACAAATCCAGAATAGCATAATCAACACTCAAAACACAAGCACTAAACTAAGCATAACAAAATAATCAAACACCAAAGTGATTAGAACACCGGCATAAAACAAAACAAAACAGACAGAACAAACAGAATAGAACACATAATTAAAATAATAAAAAACTAGAACACAAATCAATAACTAACAAAACAAAAGACACATGATGAAATAAAAGCAACAAACATCCCCCCAAACTTAAAGGGATGTTGTGTCCTCACAGCACAAAACAATAACAAAATAAAGGAAATATAGAAAAAATGGAGGAGAGAATTAAATTACTCCCTTCTATTCAGCTGGTTACTCTTCATTCTGGATTGCGACTTCCACTTTCTTGCCAGGGCCTCAAAATGCTTTGTTAGATGTATCCTTGAGCTTGACCATGAAGTTGGCACCAGAGGATAAGGAGGAAGAGGAATGATAGTAGAAATGGCACACCTCACATGAAGAGGAAGGGTAAGTGGAGGAGGAAGTGTGATGGAGGAAGAAGAAGCAAAGATGGGTTAATTTTGGGGAAATGGGAGTTCTTGAGATATGGCAAAAGTTAGGACAATTTTGGAATGTTTCTAGCTATAATTTGAATGTTTTCCTGTGTGCCCAAAACATAGCCAAGTCATGGAACATGGCTTGGCCATGTTTGGGTCTGGAAAAAACTTGTAGGAACAACTTACCCAGAACACGACTGTGGCATGGAACACAACCTGGCCGTGTTCTGGGTTGGAAAAAGCTTGGAGGAGCATTTAGATGGAACATAGCCGTGGCATGGAACATGACTGTGGCATGGAACATGGCCTGGCCATGGTTTGGGCTGGCAAAAAACTAGAGCAA
Organism: Saraca asoca; assembly: GCA_026873985.1. Classification (NCBI taxonomy): domain Eukaryota; kingdom Viridiplantae; phylum Streptophyta; class Magnoliopsida; order Fabales; family Fabaceae; genus Saraca; species Saraca asoca. Next base: position 3,460 of record JANHAO010023509.1, read on the forward strand.
GCTGACCCAGAACATGACTGTGTCTTGGGATATGGGCAGGCCGTGTTCTATGCTGGCAAAATTTTTTTAGCTTACCATTCTACAGCATTTGAAATAGCCTTTGCCCTAATTTTTTCTAGCTTTGTTCCCACTTCCTCACAACTTGCAATTCTACAAAGTAAAGGCAAACAAACAAAGGTAACATGATTTAAAGACTAATTAACCTAGGAAATCAAAACAAAACATTGAAACTACTCAATGATAGAAATTATAAAAATTTATGTTGCCTCCCAATAGTGCTTGTTTTATAGTCAATAGCCCACCTTTCCCCTTCTTCATGGATCTTTCAAAGTGATTGAAGACTTCTTCCTCTCAAGTTCTAAACCCCAATGTTGCTTCACCCTTTGGCCATTCACTTTAAACTCTCTACCTGACTTTTCCTCCAATAGATCAACTACACCATAAGGATATACTTTGGTGATTTTGAAAGGTCTTGACCATCTTGATTTCAACTTTCAAGGAAAGAGCTTTAGTTTGGAATTGAAGAGAAGCACAAGCTAGCCTGGTGCTAGTTCACCTGGTTGGATTTTCCAGTCATGCTATTTCTTGGTTTTTTCCTTGTAGATGTGAGCACTCTCATAAGAAGCTAACCTTAGTTCATCCAGCTCATTTAGTTGCAGCCTTCTTTTCTCTCCAGCAATTTCTAAATCTATATTCAAGGTCTTTAATGCCCAAAATGTTTTGTGTTCCAATTCCATGGGCAAGTGACAAGCTTTTCCAAAGACCAACCAATATGGAGACATGCCCAAGGGAGTCTTGAATGCAGTCCTATAAGCCCACAAAGCATCATCTAACCTTAATGACTAATCTTTCCTGCTGGGATTCACCACTTTCTCCAATATTCTTTTGATTTCTCTAGTGGACAACTCAGCTTGCCCACTAGTTTGAGGGTGGTATACTGTAGCAACTTTATGCCTCACACCATACTTGGCCAACAACCCTTCAAATGCCTTGTCATAGAAATGGCTACCTTCATCACTGATTATAGCTCAGGGCGTGCCAAAGCATGTGAAGATATTCTTCTGTAGAAATTTAGTCACCACCTTTGCATTATTTGTGGGAAATGTTGTTGCTTCAATCTACTTGGAAACATAGTCTACAGCCACCAAGATGTACTGATTCCTATAAGATAAAGGAAATGTGCCTATAAAATCATGTGCCCAATATGTTGAAGAGCTCAACTTCTAGGATATTGGTCAGAGGCATCTTATGCCTTTGTGAGATGTTGCTCGTGCACTGGCATCTATCACAATTCTTCATAAAATCATGTGCACCCTTAAACAGAGATGGCCAATAATATCTAGATTGTAAGACCTTAGCTATAGTTCAAAAACCTCCAAAATGTCCTCCATAAGGTACAAAATGACAATGCTCCAAAACACTCCTCATTTCTTCCTCAAGGACACATCTCCTCAAAATCAAATCAGCACATTGCCTATACAGATATGGCTCATCCTAACAATAAACCTTAACAGCATGAAAGAATTTTTTCAGTTGTTGCTTGCTCATATCAAGTGGAGTCAAACCACTTACTAAGAAATTAACAATCTCAGCATACCAAGGTTTTGCATTTTCCTTCATGGCTAAGAGTTGCTCATCTGGGAATGTCTCCCTAATAGGCTCATAAGCACTCTTTTTATCCCTTGACTCCAGCCTAGATAAATGATCTGCCACTTGATTTTTAATACCTTTTCTATCCCTGATCTCAAGACCACATTCTTGTAGCAATAAAACCTAACGAATTAGCCTTAGTTTTGCCTCCTTCTTAGAGATTAAGTACTTGATTACAGAATGATCAGTGTGCACAATAACCTTTGTACCCACAAGATAAGCATGAAATTAGTCAAAAGCAAATACCACAGCTAGCAACTCTTTTTCAGTGGTGGTGTAGTTCAACTAAGCATCATTCAACATCTTGCTTGCATAGTAAATTGAGTGAAAAATTTTACCTTTTCTCTACCCAAGTACAGCATCGACAGTAATGTCACTTGCATCACACATCAGTTCAAATGGTAATGACCAATCTGGTGCAACTATTACAGAAGCTGATACAAGTGTTTTTTGCAACTCCTCAAAAGCTTTTTGGCACTCTGCATTGAATTCAAAGGCTCTATCATGCTCAAGAAGAATACACAGGGGTTTTGTAATTTAAGAGAAATCTTTGATAAATCTCTTGTAAAATCCAACACTTTATGACCCAAAATAATGCCTTCTTGGACCACGAACTAGCATTTCTCCCAATTCAGCACCAGGTTTGTTTCTTCATAATGTTCTAAAACTTTTTCTAGATTCAATAGGCATTCTTTAAAGGACTTTCCAAATACTGAAAAGTCATCCATGAATATCTCAAGAGATTTTTCCACCATGTCTATGAAGATGGCCATTATGCATCTCTGGAACATGGCTGAAACCCAAATGGCATTCTTCTGAAAGCAAAAGTACCATATGGATATGTAAAGGTTGTCTTCTCTTGATCCTCTGGTGCTATAGCAATTTGATTGTAGCCTGAATATCCATCCAAAAAGTAGTAGTATTCCTTTCCAGCAAGTTTATCCATTATTTGATCAATAAATGGCAGAGGAAGTGATCTTTTCTTGTTGCCTTATTGAGCTTTCGATAATCCATATAGACTCTCCAACCTGTTATAGCTCTTATGGGTATTAACTCATTGTTTTCATTGGCAACCACTGTTACCCCACCTTTCTTAGGGACATATTGGACTGGACTAACCCAGGGGCTATCTGAGATAGGGTAGATTACCCCTGCATCTAGCCATTTAATTATTTCTTTCTTCATCACCTCTTTCATGATTAGGTTCAACCTTCGCTGTTATTGTATAGAATGGCTACAACATTCCTCCAATAAGATTTTATGCATACAAATTAAAGGGATGATCCCTATTATATCTACCATTACCCTCTTGTACTTCTTCAACACTACAATTAATTGTTATTCCTTCCATAAACTCAGAGTTGATGAAATTATGACTGGCAATGTGTTTTCACCTCCTAGAAATATATATTTTAAATGCATAGGCAATGGTTTCATCTCAAGCACAAGTAGTTCTTCAATAAAAGGCTTTGGAAGCTTGAATGCTCTTTTAGATAATCCCAAAGACTCAAATTGTCTTCCTTGGCAGGCATATACTCACTTCAACTCTTCCAAAGTGGTCAAGGTATCATTATCATTGCTTTCTTCTTCTAGTGGCTCATTTGATAACACTTCTACCATGCCTTTGCTGCAACATGCGTTCAACTCTTTAGCAACAATGGAGTCAAGGACACTAATAGCTTAACATTCTTCCAGATCATCATCTGGGAAATGCATGGCATTGAACACATTGAATGTGACTTGCTAATCATGAACTCTCATTGTAAGTTATCCTTTTTGCACATCTATAAAAGTTCTTCCAGTAGCCAAAAATGGTCTTCTAAGAATGATTGGAACTTTCTTGTCTGCCTCATAGTTGAGCACAATGAAATCCACTGGAAAAATGAACTTATCAACTCAAACTAGCATGTCTTCAATTTTTCCTTCTGGATATGCAAAAGACCTATTTGTTAGTTGACGTGTGACTATGGTAGGCCTTACTTCCCCAATTCCTAACTTCTCGAAAATTAACCTTGGCATCAAATTAATGCTTGCTCTCAAGTCACATAAAGCTCTTCCATAATAAGTATTACCAATGGAGCATGGTATTGTAAAGCTCCTTGGATCTTTCAACTTTTGAGGAAGCTTTCTCTGAAGAATAGAGCTACATTCTTAAGTGAAGGACACCGTTTCAAATTCTCCTAATCTTCTTTTCTTGGATAGGATATCTTTCATGAATTTCACATGTTTGGGCATTTTCTCAAGGGCTTCTACCAATGGAATATTAATGCAGAGCTACTTCAAAACATCAAGGAATTTGTTTAACTGCTTGCCTTGCTATTGCTTGTAGAATCTTTGAGGAAAAGGTGGTGGTGGTCTCTCAATTTTCTATTCTACTCTACTTTGTTGTATAGATGTTGAAGCATATTGGGTAGCATCAGATTTCTGTGTTTCCACCTTTTCTGTTATAGCTTCTTTCTCTTCTTCACATTGGATTGAAGTGGGCTCTTTTTGACATTTTGGACATGCAATAGGCTGCTCTAACTCCTTGCCACTCCTTCATGTGATTGCTTTGTAGTGCTCCTTAAGTTCATGTCTTGGATTTTCTGTGTCACTTGGCAATAAACCTTGAGCTCTATTATTTAGTGCATTGGCTAATTGTCCCACTTAATTCTCCAAATTTCTCAAAGAAACAACTTGAATTTGAATCATTGCCAACTAATTTTGAATCATGGCATCATTCTTTGCTATGTACTCCTTTAATAAGCTTTCAAGGGGACTAGATTATTCATGAGATTGTTGCTTTTGATGAGGATTGTGCTGTTGAAAATCGATGGGTAGGCTGGTCTATTTGGCAAATTGGATGAACCAGCTCTTTGATTGCTCCAAGAAAAGTTTAGATGTTGTTTCCACCCTAGATTGTAGGTATTTGAGTATGGGTTATCATTCTGGTTGAAGTTGCCAACATAATTAACTAATGATGGATTAAATGGAAAGCTCTCAAATGAATGTCCCTCACCACAATAATGGTAAATGAGTAAAATACTTATAATTATGTTGATTATCACCTCTTGATTGGTTATTAATTTGTAGTTTTGTTGCACTTTTTGTTCTAGTTTAGTTTGTTTGTTCTTGCTACTACTATAGTTTGCATTTATCTTTTCAGGTTAGCAAAAGAGGCTTTAAAAGAAAGATGAAAGCTAAAGTTTGGAGCACACTTGGATCAAAAAGAAGCTAAGAAAGAAGATGTGAAAAGTCCAAGATAATTGTGCATTGAAGCTGAAGAAAATCAAGAGGCCAGCACCAAACACGGCCTGGCCATGTGCTGGAACATGGTCGTGTTTGGTGCAAGATTAGCAGAACTTCTAGAAGGCATCCAACCGAAACACGGCCAGATCGTGTCCCAAAGCACAACCATGTTTCAAGCCTAAAAATTGTTATAAATAGCTAACCTGAAGACACAATTAGGCATTCATTAGTTTTCGTTAATTAGGATTACTTAGAGCATAAGTTTTCTTACTTTTCTAGGAGTTTTCTGAGTCTAATTTAGGATTCCTTCTTTACTTAATATTCTTTTAAGAATTCTATTTTACTTTCATCATAGTTTTCTTCATTCTTCTTCATCTTTTATTCTTTCTTTCATTAATGAATATGGTTTTTATTTCTATCATGTCTGAGTGGATAATTATTCTAGGATTGGGAATAACCCAATTATGATTCTTTAATGTTATTGATTGATTTTCTATTATGATTACCTGATTTAATTTGAATTAACTATTAGGCCTGCTATGTTCATGATAAAGTATTTGGCCAATGTTTTATCTTGTCTTAGGTAAATAGTTGAAGTACTGAAAAGAGAAAATTATCACTAGAAAACTAATAGTTGAATAAGGATATTTTAATCACAAAAGTAGATTAAGTTTCTTTAGGATTTGAATTTAGTTTGCACAGACCTTAAAGGGTTTAAATTAATCTAAACCATGAAAGTAGGCAATTAGGTTAATCTAAATACTATTATTAGACCTTGAAAGAGGCTAATAATTAATTTAGGATAAACCATCCTCAATTAATCAAGTAATCATAATAGGAAAGAATTCAATTAATTGTTAAAGATTATAACTGTTGTGAAACCTCAATCCTAGGCTTTTATTATTATATTTTGCCTATTAATTGCTTACTGCTCTTTTATTTAGATCTCTCTACTATCTTTGCTAATCTTATTTGATTTAGGCATCTTACATTGCAAACATCTGGTAATTGATAATAAAGATCCCTGTGGGACTCGACCCATATTCGCCATACTTTACTGCAACTACACCATGTGCTTGCAGAAAATAATACATCAAGTTTTTGGCCTCGTTATCGGGGATCTCTCTGCGTCAATATTAGTTTGTTTTGCAATAAAGTTGATCTAAATCTTTTCTTTTTCTTTTTACTTCTAATATCTTCTCTTGCTGCTTTTACTCATTCTTTCTATTTGCATAAGTGTTCTCTTTTATGTGAAGAGCTCCTAAAAATCTTGTTCAATTTGATCTAGAGATTGAAAGGACACTTCAAAGAAGGAGGAGACAAAAAAAACAAGAGCAATCAACACCTATAGCTATAGAGCAACCAAATAACTACTCGTTGAAAGACTTTACTACACCTGACACCTATGGCATAAGTCCGAGTATTGTTAGGCCAGCTTTGGAGGCAAATAATTTTGAGCTAAAGCCTTCACTTCTATAGTTGGTGCAACAAAATCAATTTGGAGGATCTCTCCTATTGAAGACCCAAATCTACATCTTTCGATCTTCCTGGAATATTGTGATACGTTGAAGATGAACGGAGTTTCTCCATATGCAATCTGGTTAAGGCCATTTCCCTTCTCTCTAAAAGATAAGACTAGAGCACGGTTACACTCTCTGCCATCTGGATCTATCACAACATGGCAACAACTTTCATAAGCCTTCATGGCTAAATACTTTCCCCCAAGCAAGATAGCCTAACTCTGTAATCAGATTACAACCTTAGCTCAAAAAGATGGAGAATCACTATATGAAGCTTGGGAGCGTTTTAAAGAGCTTTTAAGATTATGTCCCCACCATGGATTACAAAAGTGGCTGATAGTCCATACATTCTACAATGGACTTAACTACAACACTTGCATATCAGTAGATGTCGCTGCAGGAGGAGCACTTATGAATAAAACTATTAATGAAGCATACACACTCATTGAGGACATGGCTCAAAATCACTACTCATGGTCAGGAGATCACACCTTATCAAAGAAACCACTGGGAAAATATGAGATTGATGTGATTGATCACTTGTCCTCCAGAGTAGATGCTCTCTTCCAGAAGTTAGCTAAGCTAAGCGTGAATGCAATAGGTGCTCTAGGAGTTTCATGCAAAATTTATGGATGTATCAATCACCTTGCTGCTGAATGCCAATTGGGGAACCCTTTTTTTCAAGGTAGTGAGCAAGTAAATCTAGTTAACGATTTTACCCAGCCAAACAACCCCTTTTCCAACACATAGAACCCAGGTTAGAGGAATCATCCAAACTTCTCTTCCCATCAAAATCCATACCCAGCCCCTTAGAATAATTTTACACAACCTCCCAACTTTCAACCCCAAAGACCACCTAATCCTCAACTCCCACCAAAGTCCAACTTGGAGATAATGATGGAGAATTTTATAATGGCCCAAACTAAACAGAATGAAGAATTTAGAATTTAAAACCAAACCATGAATGAGGCTATCAGACCTAAATAAAATATTTACAAATTGCCAAAAAAGAATGGATTTTGCCCTTATCTAGTTAGAGATTTATGTACACCAGTATCTTATTCGAATTCAATTAATTTTATATGTAAAAAAGTGATAAGCAGCAATTGAGTGAAAAATAAGGATAAAGAATGAACTGTAGAAATGAAGATTGTGCAGAAAAAAGAAAAGAATTGAACACAAATCTTTTAAAGTGGTTCAACTTGAATTGAATTCGCAATTCAAGTCTACTCTACTTAATCTTTCTCAATCAAAAGACCTCTGAATTAAAATAAAAAACTATCAGGATTGACAGGCTCCAAAAATACCAGTCTTTACAATAGAACTACAAAAGATTAACAGGTTTCTTGCTAACCTAGAACATTTACAACAGGCTTTTCTAAACCTATACAGATTTCTAAACCCTAAAAATCTTAGAAAAATAAAATAGAATTAAAGAAAAGAGTTGGAAATACAATACCAATGTTTGAGATAAAAATCCCAAACAAACTAGAATAAACTAAAGCAGACTTGATCTAGAAGATTTTCAAAACTTTAAAGATTGTAAGAGTAATTTGAGCTTTTCTCTCTAAATTAGTTTTCACACTTGATTGATATGAAAAACTTTGTGAAAATCTCATATATATAGAAGGTAATTAGGCCAGAATAACTGTCATAAACATCTGTAATAGAAAAATAATTTTTCAGTTTATACATCGATGCAACATCGATTATGGTCCGTTATTCACTAATGCATCGGTGTGAAATCATTGTATAAAGTGTTGTTTGAAGAATTTATATCGATTACAACATTGAAGCAGTCAAATTCCTAAACCTTCGATAATGATTTTTGCTCGATACATCGAAGTGACTTTGATTTGACTGTGAAATTTTGCTTATACATTGAAGTAACATTGATTTGCCTATAAGATTTTTTTGTTCATACATTGATGTAACATCGATTTGCCTATGAAGATCTTTCACAGTTCTTCAGTGCATCGATGTTGCATCGAAGTATGTTGTAAGATTTTCTCTTAAAAAGGTTTTTCTCACTT
>JANHAO010023510.1:0-11878 GCA_026873985.1 Saraca asoca
TATGAGAGTTTCCTTAGCCTAAGGGGAGAAGAAATTTTTGAAATTCTCAGCCCTTGGCTGCCCCTTAAGCCAAGGAAACCCAACAATTATACCCTATAAGGGAGGGTACATATATTTTACATATGTTTGATATTTGTTTTAACTTAAACATTATATTTTAATTTCTTAACTATGTTTTTTTTTTATTATTATGAAGGTTTTACTCAACCCACAAGCTAACAAACACCATACACCACATCACCTAGAGGAAGTATACTAAAGTATGGTCTACTTGGAAGAGTATACCAAAGCCTAGTCGAAGGATGATTTATGCTAAGTCTGAGGTGAAGTTTTCATATCTTTTTTTTTTTAATTTGACTTTATTTTTTAAATGTTCACTAATTATTTAATAAGTTCCTTATTTTTTAAATTATACAAGTATTAGATGTGGAACCCAAAAAGACTTCAACCACTGAGGTTCTTCCACCATAAAGGACATCATGGATGAAGTCCGGAAGAAAAGACACACTCAACTCAATTAGATTGGAAATGAAAAGTAAAAGGGCTTCTAAAGTATTGGGAGACCTCCAAATTCAAATTAAAGTTTGACCAGAATAAGAGAAACCAGGCTTCTGATATAGTTGGTCAGGGGTCCCTCCTGTATATCGATAGGTCCATATTGATTTTAGAGCACCAATTGCACATGGTAAGTTGATTTCAATTTAATTTATATTAATTACATAGTTTTAATTACATTCATATAAAAATTTCAATGAAATATATCATTGAGTAGATAGCTAAGATGGGCGACGAGATGTCAGTGGATGGACTATTCCACTGGACCCACCAGACAAAGGAAGGCTAATAGGTCTCACCGAGGGTCGTATTGAGTTTTGTAAGTAAACTTACATTTTTCAACTTATTGTATTAATTATAAAAATGTTACTTTTAAGATCAAGTAATCAATTTTTTATAATTCCAAAAAAACTTTAACAAGAGAAAGGTAAAGGTGACTTAGGCCTAGATGTATGTGGAAGGATTAGGGAGTGTTAATCCCATAGATTAACTTTCTAATCTTAACCTATGGGTTGAGCCTGTAACAAAGCAAAGAAGGGGTGGATATATGAGTTGGGGTCTAAGGTATTGATCGACAATCTCATTAGTTGTTATGAGCCACTCGAGCTTCATGTCAACAATATAGATGGATACATTGTTGTGCACCATCAGTGGTTTGCAGTAGCAGGTAAAAGAGCTATAGGCACAGTGAAGGATGAGCTAGTAGTAGTCATTGCTATTGTTGTCACCTTAACCTTATGCCTAGCACAATATGGATGCAGCAACAATAGTACTATGCACGAGGGTCTGGACCTATCGTCCCTCAACCTTGGCCATATAGTTAGCAGTGGTAGCCTGATGCCATAGAAGGCCATGATGATTAGGGTTTAGGGTTTACTTTTGATTGACTCATTTTATTGTATTTTTTGGATTATTTGACTAATTTTGTATATTTATTATTATTTATACATTTGATCTTTTTATTAAATTCAATTTCTTCATTACATACTGGAATTGTAAAAAAAATTAAAAAATAAAGAAATTACTAATTTCCAATGAATTTAGTTGAAAATTAAAATTTTTAAAATTTTTGACAGATATTTTTAAAAAATTAAATTTCTAACTAGCTAAAATTCCGTTAGACTCCATTAGAAATAATTTTTGATAGAATGTTTTGTTAGAAAATTTTTTCCGACTTATGCTTCTCCTAGGACAGTTTTCCATTGAAAATGTTAATTCTAAACAATTTTTTTAATTTCTTATTAAAAAATATATCAGAAAGCGTGAGAATTCTTGGAATATTCTCAAATATATCCCAAACTTAAATACCCATTTTGAGTTCTTAAAGGGAGAAAAAAGAAGACACCCCCCAGCCATATCTAAAGTTCTTCAACAGCATAAGGAAGCCCTAAGCTATTTTCTTATGCCATATTTAAAAGCATATAAGATCAACTTTTTTGGAAGGTTAGTCAATTATGTACCTGAACAACTTACATAATAAGTCTGCTTTATACTCCAGTAAATCCTAACGTACTATGCCACTGAAATTGTCAATTTCTAAGGTAGCCTTGAAGATGGAAAAGAAAAGCTTGTTTAATTAAATAATCAGAACTATGGTTGAAAGAGATAAAGATTTATACTTAATTTTATTTTTTAATTTTTGTGATTTTATATGTATAGATTGGTTTTCTAAATAATTCCAACAAATAGTTATTATATGTATAAAGTAGGAGGGAATTTGTTTTAGTACTGTTGTAATATGAAGAATCTTAATGCTACAACAAGTTAGATTTTGATGAATAAAAATGTCAACTCCATAATTTTAATATTTACTTTTTCATAATATTATTAATCTTATTCTCAAAATATAATGGATGATAATATTGAATTCCATTATTACATTAACATTAACAACTTTTTCGAGTAAGAAAATATAATACACATTCATGTCCACACTAGAAGATAATTTTGTTTGGGCGGAGGATGGTTAACAGCCACTATTGAATTAGACATAACAACAAACATCCCCAACTGTTGAGACATAAACACATATTCCAAACTCATCCTTAGGCCCAATTGTTGGCCTAGCGCAAGTTCCACTCCCTAAGGTTCTCGTATTGGGATCTAGGAAGACCATTATGCCTTATAAGAGAGAGTATGTATATTCTTACATATGTCTGATATTTGTTTTAACTTAAATATTATGTTTTAATTTCTTGACTGTGTTTTTTTTAAATTGTGTAGGTTTTACCTAACCCACGAGCTAATAGACACCATACACCATATCATCCAGAGCAAGTATACTAGAGTATGGTATACTTGGAAGAGTCTACTAGAACCTAGTTAGAGGATACTTTATGCTGAGTTTTGGCTAAAGTTTCCATATCTTCCTTATTTTTAACTGTTTATTAATTATTTTATATTTTCCTTATTTTACATTGCAAAAGTATTAGGCGTGGAACTCTTCCTATAAGAAGGACATGTGGAAGAACTTCAACAACAAAGGTTCTTCCACTATGAAAGACATCATGGATGAAAAAAGAAACCCACTCAACTTGATCAAATTGGAAACAAAAATTGGAAGGGCTTCTAAAGTACTGGGAGGACCCCAAATCCAAATCAAAGTCCAATTAGAACAAGAGAAATTAGACTTTTGATATGGTTGGTCGGGGTCATCCCTGTATACTGATAGGTCCATATCAATCTTAGAGCACTGATTGCACATGCTAAATTGATTTTAATTTTATTTATATCAATTACATGGTTTTAATCATGTTCATTTAAAAATTTTAATTATCCATGAAATATATCATTGCACATATAGTTAAGATAGGGGTTAAGCTGTTGAATCCATTAAATGAAGGAAGGTCAGTGGGTCTCTCCGAAGGTCACAATGAATTATGTAAGTACACTCAACTTATACACTTGCACTTATCATATTAATTATAAAAATGTTACTTTTAAGATCAAGTAATCAATTTTTTATAATTCCAAGAAAACTTTAAAAAGAGAAAGGCAGAGGTGACCTAGGCCAAGTGTATGGGAAAAGATTAGGGAGTGTTAATCTTGTGGATCAACCTTTTGATCTTGACCTATGGATTGAGTTCATAGATAGGGTGAAGAAGGGAAGGATAGATGGGTTTGGGTCTGAAGCATTGGTTGGCATAATGTTATTGGTCGTTACTAAACACTCAAACATCATGTCAATGACATAGATGGACACATTGTTGTTCATTGTCAGTGGTTTACAGTAGCAAGTGAAGGAGTTACAGACACAGTGGAGGATGAGCTAGCAGTAGCTATTGTTGCCTTAGCCTTGAGATCATATGGGTACCAATAGTATCCTTCATATGAATTCCAGGCACCCCACATTAGCCGATTGTAGTGGACCATACATGCGCTTACTGTTAACACCATATGGATGGCAACAAAAATGATTCCAAGCACAACCAGCTAGTCTAATCCTTCCTCAACCTCAATCACATAGTCAACAACAATAGCCTCATGTCCCAAATGGTTAGAATGATGAAGGTTTAGCATTTGCTGTCAATTGACTCAATTTATTGTATTTTTCTTGGATTATTTGACTAATTTTATAACTTATTAGTATTTATACATTTGATCTTTTTATTAAATTTAATTTCTTCATTACGTACTAGAATTGTAAAAAAAAATTATAAAAATAAAGAAATTACAAATTTTCAATGATTTATTTGAAAATTATTTTCTTAAATTTTTGATGGTTTTTAAAAATATTTTTAAAAAATAAATTTTTATTGACCTTAATTCAGTCAAAAATAATTTCTAACAAAATATTTTATTGAAAAAACTTTTCCTGTGTGTTTCTCTGAGGGTAGTTTTCCATTGAAAATTTTAACTTTTTAACATTTTTTTAACTTACAATGGAAAATTCATCAGAAATTATAAGATTTTTTTATAATTTTTTCAAATATATCCCAAACGTAAATACCCATTTTGAGTTCTTAAAGGAAAAAGAAACCCAACTATTGTGGGTGTTTTTCAGACCAGGCAAATGGGCCAGTAAAAGCTTAATAGTCGAACCCAGCTGATAAAGATCCGAGCCTAAGGTCGTGAGAACACAACACGAGCTCACCCAAATGCGACCCCAAGATCACTGAAGTAAGGCACGTGCTTACCTAGTACTAGCTCGACATCGCTGGTCAAAGGTTCACAACAACCCTAGGACAGAAGCCTTAGCTTGCAGGATAGAGCACAATGCCCTGCTAAAGACTCGCTGTGGTCAAACATTAATCTGAGGCAAGTCGCTAACCTGTGAACACCAACTTGCAAGGCCCATTCACAAAAATTAGTCTGTAGAAGCTGACCTACAGTCTACAGAAGCCAGCTTGCAGAAGCATAAATTGTCAACACATTTATTACTTGATATAATAGAATTACAATTCATTGAATTATATTTGTAACCTCCTAGCCTCTATAAAAGGGGGAGGAACAGATATAAAAGATACTCTGGAATATATACTATAACTCTACCAAATTTTTAACAGAGAAATAAAAATCACCATGGATGTAGGAATCCAGACAAAGGATTTTAGCCGAACCATATTAAAACTCCCAACATCTTTCTCCCTGCTCTTCCCCTTTTTCCTTTGTTTTTTGCATTTGCTTCCTACTTGCAAAACTGGAATACAGTTTAGGGGTTTCAAGAACTATTCTAGTTGACTGGATTTAGGCTTATCAAATTTCACCGTCAATATTTTGGCACTAGAGGAAAGGCGCCTCATATATGTTCTGGTAGATTTTTTGTTTAGCTATGATGACTCAGGGAAGAACCACCAGAAGCATGAACCACCCAATTACTCAGTCGAAAAAACAAATTGAGTGACTGTGAGGACCAGTTCTTTTTGCAACAGGTATTTTTGTCAGACCTATAATAGGCAATGTCGTTGACTCACCTCCCGTGGCCCACCACCAACCTACTGTCATTATTCCAGAAACTAATAAAGTGTAAGTGTTGCTCCAAAACCATAAAGCCTTAGGAGCCACAATGAGAAAGTTGATTGAGGTGGTTAAAGTACTAATGCGAACTCTGGGTGCATGAAAGTAGGACAAGGTCATTGTAACTAGGCAACTGTGTTAGGTCATTGACTCAGCTCATTTTTCCCACTCACAGATGAGATCTAAGGTCTATCGAGCTTGTAATGACCATGATGACTCGTGAGGTGAGAGCTCGTATTGACCAAGGAGGTGGAAGGAGCCAACAAACTTCTAGCAGGAGATCCAAGACATGAGATTCAGAGATAGAAGAGCTGTTTGAGAGGCTAAAATGATTAGAGGAGCATTGTCGATCTTAGAATAGCCAAGAATGCTACCAGGGGAGGACTCCATTCATGAGTGAGATAGAGAAGTAGACTCTTCCTTACAAATTTAAGATCCCCGTGATCTCACCATACAATGGAGATACTAATCCATATGATCATCTAGATACATTTAATGTTTAGATGCATCTTCAAACAACTAATCCTCTAGTCAAGTGCTATGCCTTCCCAGCCACACCGGGAGACATACCTTGAGCATGGTTCAAAAATCTCCCAACTCACAGCATTGATAGTTGGGAGGAGTGTTAATGGAAATTCATCAACTAGTATTAAGCATTGAAGAGGCAACTCGCACTTCCCTGCCACCTCATAATAGTCTTTCAATGTAAGCATGAATCACTGAAAGATTACATTACTAGGTTTAGGCACGAGGCTAATTTAGTAGAAAACCCCTCAAAGGAAAGCATCTTGACAATGATCTCTACAAGACTCTGCAAAGGTGGAAAGCTATATAAAAGCCTATACAAGTCCCCGATAAGAGATTTAGCTAAGTTTTATGAATGAGCTGCTAAGCAGATTAAGTGGGAAAAAACTTTTAGCTTAAGGAAGCCTGATCAGAAAGATGACATGGACAACCACATCTAAAATAAAAAGAGAAGAAGTGAAGGTCAAGGTGACCACTTTGATAGTGAAATTATGAAGAAGCCTAACAATGAGTGACATCAGCACCAAGGTCGCCACAACAGTTACAGCATCCTATCAGATGCCCTATATAAGATCTTTGCAATAGAAAATGATAGGGAAGACTTTAGGAAGCTCAAGACCCTAAGGACTTCCAACAAGTTCAGGAACAACAGAGATAAGTTTTGTGCTTATCACAGCGAGATGTGCCATAATGGCTCAGAGTGTTGGGAGCTCAAGGATGCCATTGAAGACCTCATCAAAAGAGGTTGCCTGAGGGACTATGTCAAGCAATCTTCAGGACAGCGACCTCAACAGTCCCAGCAACCGGCGCAATAGCAGCTGGCTATTGATCAAGAGCAAGCACTCTCCATAAGAATTATATTTTAATCCTGAAGTGAGCATAAAAAAAAGAAGAGTTCAAATTTAGCTCACTCCTCTAATTTTATACTGTTATTTGCTTCTTGAAACTCTTATGTTAATATTCACCAATTTCTGATGAATTTTTCAACATAAATGTTATCTGGAAAGGTCCAAAGTTAGGAATAAAGATCTGGTCATCCCGTACTACAAGCTTAGAATGATGAACATTCACGCTCACGTTTTCAGTCAACTTCAGCTCAGAACAAGGACTCGTATCCACTGAGCAACAAGATTGTCGTGGCATGACCCACTGAGTAATAAGATTATTATGGCACGATCCACTAAGCAACATGATTGCTGTGGTACAACTGCTACGATGCAATCTGTCTGAGCAACGAGATTGCTATAGAACTAAACAACAAGATTGCTAGTAGAAGCACATTTATGTGATTTGTCTAAGTAACAAGATTGTTGACAGAAGCACGGTTATATAGCCCACTAAGCAATAGGATTGCTATTCCACTAAGTAATGAAATTGCTATGAAACTGAGCAATGGGATTACTATTTAACTAAGCAACGAGATTGCTGGTTGGGCACTCTGTGACCTATCTCATTAAGGCATAACTCTTATGTGACCAATCTCAGCACCCTACTCGAGCTTGCTAAGGTGTAACTTTTATATGATTTACTAGCCATTCGACTCGGCATGTATCCTTTTTAGTCATAATTCACTTATCAAGGTCTATTTATAAATATTATCATTTGCGACCTAAGCAATATTTGACTAATATTTGTTAAAACATGCTAACCAAGGTTGATTGACTTAATGGGCATTTGTTATCTAACGTGTATCAAGTTGTGATTTGTAAGAACTAATTCGTGACAACTTGCAAACTGCCTTCTGCAATCTGTTGAACATTCAACTCATCAAGAAACCTCATTCACCTAGGTAAACGTATGGGAGTTGAAACCTAGAATTGTAGAAGTTTGAATGGCAGCACGAGCTTTTATCAACGAACTCAGTAAAGTTCAACTCTCAGTATGTAGGGAGCACTAACAACTGAGGTGGCTATTGTCGTGGGTGTTTTTCGGACTAGGGAAATGGGTTGGTAAAAGCCCAATAGTCAAGCCTAGCTGATAAAGATTTAAGCTTGAGGTTGCAAGAGCACAACACGAGCTCCCCTAAGTTTGACCCCAAGATCACTAAAGCAAGGCATGTGCTCACCTAGTATGAGCTCGACATTGCTGGTTAAAGGTCAGCAGTGACCCTAGGATAAGAGTCCTAGCTTGTAGGACAAAGCACACTACCTAGCTAAAGACTCGTTGTGGTCGAACGTTAATCCAAGGCAAACCACCAACCTACAAATACCAACTTGTGGGGGGCCACTTGCAAAAATTAGTCTGCAAAAGCCTACCTACAGTTTGTAAAAGTCGACTTGCAAAAGTCTAAATTGTTAACACATTTATTACTTAATGTAACAGAATTATAATTCATTAAATTATATTTGTAACCTCCCAACCTCTATAAAAGGGGGAGGAACAGATACAAAAGACACTCTGGAATATATACTGTAACTCTACCAAATTTTCAACGGAGAAATAAAAACCACCATGGACATAGGAATCTAGACAAAAGATTTTAGCCGAACCACATTAAAACTCCCAGTGTCTTTCTCCCTGTTCTTCCCCTTCTTCCTTTGTTTTCTACATCTGCCTCCTACTTGCAAAATTGGAATATAGTTTGGACTATTCTGGTTGACTGGATTTGGGTTTACCAAATTTCACCATAAACACCAACCAAGTGTAGGGTTCTTCAACAATGGATGGAAGCCTTTAGTCTTTTTCTTATGCCAAATTTAAAAGCATATAAGATCAATTCCAATAAAAGGTCAATCAATTATGTGATTGAACTACTTACTGGATAAGTCTCCAAGTCTCTTTCACACCATTAAATCCTAACATACTCTGTCACTGAAATTGTCAATTTCTATGGTAGGCTTGACAATAGAAAAAGATGAGCTTGTTTAACTGAATGATTATAACTGTGGCCAAAAGTGATAAAGATTTATACTTAATTTTATTTTTTAATTCAAGTGATTTTAGATTTAGTATATATTGATTTTGAAAATAATTGCAATAACCGATTATTATATGTTTGTAAGAGGAAAATTTTTTAGTACTACTTGTTCTTTCAATTCATCCGTTTACTCAGTCTTCCCTTTTCCATCATTCCATCATTCTTCTTCCTTATCCCCTCACTTCTAACATTTTCATCAGTTTAAATTTCATTCCAGTCACTTTCTCCAAAAGCCTTACTTTGTCTACTTATGGAGTTTGTGGGTCCTCTTTTTTTTTTTTTTTTTTAACTTGCATGTTACTATTTCTTGGTCACTTTTGGACATCATGTCTCAATTTAGGGAATTTGGTTGGTCAGAAAGTAGCTTAGAGTCTGAGGAAAGATTTGAAGCCATGGAAGATGACACACAGGAAGAAGAATTAACTAGCACTCGTAAGGGGCCCATCATTAAGCTGGATGTTGAAACCTTAGCTCAAAATCAATCTCAGTGGTTTAACTGTCTTATTGGGTACTTGCGTGATGAAAGAACCTTCATTGTGAATCACATGCAAGCCATCATTTCTTTTGCATGGCCTCTTAGAGGTAACTGCAGAGTTATAAGGAGGGAGAATAACTTTTATGTGTTGTATTTTCAGAATTCTGCGGATAGGGATTATATTTTAGCAAATGGTCCTTGGGCCATACAGGGTGCTTTGCTCATAGTTGACAAATGAAGACCCAATATGAGGCTTAGTGCCCTACATGTTATAAAAATTCCTGTCTAGGTGCAAATCTAGGGCCTACCTTTAGAATATCAAATCGTGGATTTTGTTGAGTATGTGGGATATTAATGGACTTTATGCTTAAACTAGACAATAGGGTATGAATATGGATCCAGTGCCAGTATGAAAGGGTGTTTAGGATCTATTTTGCATGTGGAAGGATTGGACATAAAAGAGAATCTTGTGAATGGTCCTTTGCTCAAACCTCAGCTGCCTTCCACAAGCAATTTTTGCACCTCAGAAATACCCATAATATTGAGGTGGGGGTGGACTTTAATGATTTCCATGTGATTAGTGAATCTAGGCCCTATAGAAATCTCCCTTCAAGAAGAACCACCAGAATCCATTTAATTTATGAAAATTATTAGCTTAATTATTTCCCCTCAGTTGTTATGAGAGCCATCATAAATGAGGACCCTTCCTTTGTCCAAGCAGATGAATAGACTGTCCCTTGCCTCTAGCCTTGTTAGTTCTGATGATAGTATTATCCCTTCACCAAACTGGACTTAGGACATGTCTAAAGATGACATGGAAGAAGATGACCCTACATTAAATTTAATCCCTATTCAGGAACAGAATCTAGGCCCACAACTGCCATCAGTGATGTAGGGTACCTAAAGGACCAATCATTTATTACCATTGTTACGGCTACCATTGATGCGGCTACTGAATCTAGTAGAGATGCTCAAACTAGAACAAAGGCAGTCAATTTCAACATAGACATCCTGCCTCATGGGTTTGTTACTGAAAATATCCTCTATGGAGCTTCTTCTCCGGCCTTAGTTCATATGAATAGAGAACTATCACTTTACCATCAATGTTTTAACTTCTTTGGCCCACAGAACTCTACCTAGTTATTATCATCCTCGATCTAAGGGTCTCTACCTCCTGGGCATGCATTTCAACCTCCACCTCTTGTTGGCCAAAATGACATGACTCTTCTTAGGCCCACTGGTATAGATATTAGAACATTGACCCCTTAGCCCCATCATGTTACTCATTCAAATGTTCTCAGCATGCTCTTTTCATTTGTACCTGACACATCAGGCCCAATCACTTTAGAATTCAGGAAATTGAAGACCAGACTGAAAGCTCCAGGAAGCGTACTCATGATATAGGTCCTTCCACAAATAAAATAAGGAAGTTGGCTGTCAAAGACAATCCTATTACTAACTCCTTTCACCTTCTGGATGATCTATCAACAGATTTTTCCAATGCATCGCAGAGTGTGTTCCCTTCAGATCTTCAGTGGGATCAGATTATAGAACAGTTGGTTTTCAGATTCCAAAGCTTAAATATGGGTTTCCAAGAAGCTGTCTGTTGATCTCAAAGGATAAATAATACTCATTGCATAGCTCTATATATAGAGCAGGAGTTCAACAGAAATATAATTTATCCTTTATTCTTAGGCATAACTAATAACCTTTTTAATATTAAGCTAAACAGAATATAAAATAAACTTATCCCTTATTCTTAGGTATAACTAACAACCTACCTAATATTAAGCCAAACAGAATTCAAAACAAACTTCAATAAAATCCTAAAAACTTAGTCAAATGGTAGCTTTTTAGGCACATTTTCAACACTCCTCCTTGCCTTAAGGGTTGCTGACACCTAGTTTGCTTCTCAAGGCTTTGAATCTGGCTTCATCTGTCCCTTTCCCAAGAGTTCTTGATGGCTTCCTCAAGCATCTTATGCTCAGCTTCTACTTCTGTAGAATTCCTTCCAATGATATGGCCTATGCTGCAACAACACTTTGTACATACACCATGCTCCTTGGCACATTCGAAACACAAGTTATGATAAGCTTGATGAACAGCACGTTTAGAACATCTCTGACATTTTGTAGGTTCAATAAGAGGCTTGTACTTGCCATAACGGTGTTTCCATTCGATTTGTTTTTTACAGTAAGGGCATACTCCTATGATCTCCGACAAAGGTCTAAACCTTCCACCTACTTTTGTTTTGTTGATCTTCCGGCCAATGTTGGGTTTCCATGCAAATTTGTTTTGGTGCTTCGGCGGGCCACACCTCTTGCTGCTCATCTTATCAGTTTCGTCGCATAGCCACCTTTTGCCACCTTTCATCAAGTTATATTTTGTGCTTGAAAAAGCCATTTGCTCCTCCTCCGTTAAATTTAGAGCAAAGCTTTTAGCTCTCATCT
>JANHAO010023511.1:0-11883 GCA_026873985.1 Saraca asoca
ATTAAAAGTACAAAGTTAATGTAATTTGATGTAAAATTGTAAAAATTATTAATTATAACAAGTCTTGAAATTTATGTAATTTGAACGCATGTAACCTTGGAAACATAAATGTGTGAAATCATGAATCATGAAAACATTCATAATTGGATTTCTAGAAATATTTACTAGTACGCGATCCTATTCCCATACTAGGCCATAGGTTAAATCTTTTTCACACATAAATTCAATAATTCAATCATAACACATAGTCCAAACAACACACACACACACACACACACACACACACACATATATTTTAATTTCATAATCTAATCCATATCCCTATTGTTCTTTTATGGTCATTCATACTTTCTAACATTTCATATAACATATTTTATCCAAGTCCTGTCCTAATTATATTCATAATCATAACATAGCATGACTAACATCATTCTAATATCCTTTCATGACTTCTATTCTCTTAATCCTTTATAATTAATTTCTTATTTAATTAGGTCTAGTTCCCCATTTCTCATTAAATGGAAAACATTTGAACTACTTAAAAATTATTATTTTTGCTTAAAGAGAAGAAAGCCAGAAGGGTAAGTCCTACTCATCTAATAAATTGAATCTTCTTTCGCATTTCCAATC
Organism: Saraca asoca; assembly: GCA_026873985.1. NCBI lineage: Eukaryota > Viridiplantae > Streptophyta > Magnoliopsida > Fabales > Fabaceae > Saraca > Saraca asoca. The sequence continues at coordinate 631 of JANHAO010023511.1, forward strand.
CTTAATTTATAGGCCCTAGACCTAGATCACAATATTGGCAATATCTTGCAACATGTGCAAGATTCATTGATTAAAACTTAAGAATTTTCAAAGGTGAGATAAGATGAACATGTATTGACTTTTGGTTCAATTAATTAACCTTATATTTGCAAAATCAGATCAACAATACACTAGGACCTTCTCTTAATAGGGTTTTAGCTCCTGAGACCTTCTAGTTGCACTATTATTCTAATTCCTTGAATTTCATGCACTAGGTTTTTGTGTCTCATAATATTGGTTGGTTGACCCATTTAAGGAGTCTAGTTGATTAACCCACCCTTGGGGGTTAACTCATTAGCTCTCAAGCTATCCCATGGGATGCCTACCTGAGTCTAGTCAAGTTAAACCTATGGAGTGTTACACTAACTCTAAGAAGCAATATTAGCACGGTGCCAAACTCTACTTGCATGGACCATTCCAATCATTTGAGATGAGCCCATATATATGGAACCTATTGTCATTTTTCATTAACAAAATTCTCACATTTCTTATCTTCTTTGTTCTGGCTCCATTATAAGCTGGAATATGCAAAAATGGTTACTATGTTTAGGTATTTGTCATAAAAGAATAGTGATGCATGGCATTTTCCTATCTTTTTCTTCTCTTTGTTAAGCATGGCAGGGAGGTGGATTTGGGTCTAGAGTGGTTAAGTTGTGCTTGATAAGATGCAAACACTTTAGATCAAAAGACATGAAGATGTCTTCCATCACCTATGCCATCCTTTCTTTGTTGGGTCTAGGGTCATTATATAAGGCATTGCCTTTGATCATGCCTACTCTAGAGGAACAACAAGAAAATGTTTAGTTAATTATTTACCAAAACTTGAATGTATAGACTTTAGCATTTGATTTGTACTATTTTCAATGATATTTATCAAAACTTGAATGTGTGTACTTTAGTATATGACCGGTATGACTTTTGATGATATTTGCTAAAACTTGAATGTCTATGCTTTAGTATTTGATTTGTACTATTGTCATTGATATTTAGTATTTGATTTTGAATATGTATATTTTAGTATTTGATTTGCACTATTTTCAATGAAATTTAGTATTTGATTTTGTGAATGCTTTGATACCACAAGTCGCTTTGCACATTGCATTTAATCGATTTTTCATGAAAAAACCAGACATATAGAAATTGATTGTCATTTTGTTAGAGAAAAGGTTTTTTCAGGAGATATTGTGACTTCCTTCACTAGTTTCAATGATCAACTGGTAGATATCTTTACCAAATCTCTCTGAGGTCAAAGGGTTAATTATATTCATAACAAGTTTTAACAGACATTTTGTTGAGACCTAGAGAAAAATCTTGAACAAACCAAATACAACTGAAGACATGGAGGGGAATAGGATAAAAGGTTTTCTTAGGGGAACAAGATATCATAAGGCACTTGATCATTTAAAATAGAAGATGGCATGTGATTAATGAGATAACAAGCGGTGAGAACAGTATCCCCTAAAATCGAATGGGAACATTATAATACAGTAGAAGGGTGCATGTTATCTCAATTAAATGATGATTTTTACATTTAGCAATTCCATTTTAATGAGAGGTATGAAAGCAAGTAGATTAATGTAAGTTACCATGAGAGGATAAATAAAAAGAAAATTTAGTTGAGAAATATTTTTAGCATTATCATTATGCAATATTTGGATAGACTTGTTAAATTAATTTTTAATCTCAGAACAAAAGGATGCAAAAATAGAAAATAATTTTGAACGATCTTTCATTAAATATAATCAACTGTATCTTGAATAATCATATATAAAAGTAACAAAATAATGAAAACTTTAGGATGAAGTGACTCGACTTGGACCCGAAACATTAGAATGGACAATGAAAAATAAAGACTCACCCTTATTATCGATTCTTTTTAGAAAAGATGAACGGACATGTTTACCAAGTTAACATGACTAACAATTTAAAAACTCTAAACTAGAAAAATGAGCATGAATTTTTTGAAACTTAGAAAGACTTGGATCACTAAGGCATTGGTGAAGCAATTCAGGAGATTTGGATATAGAACATGCTATTGAAGTTATTGGATGAAGATAATATAATCCATGAGACTCACTTCTTATGCCAATCATTTGTCTTGTACCCTAATCCTATATAAGAAAAGAATCAGCAGTAAAGGTAACTGAATAATTTAAAGAACAGGTAAGAATGGAAATAAGATTAAAAGGAGAATTAAAGATAAAGATAATATATTTAAGAGAAACTAATGAACTCAGTTGAGCTTGACTTATGCTTTTAATAATGGTTTTGGAGCCATATGCTAAAGTAATTGTATGAGAAGAGACATAAGGCATTATATGGGTCAAAAGAGATCAATCACCAGCTATGTGATTGGATGCTCCAGAGCCTAGGATCCACGAATCATGTGTTTATGATAGATAAGTTGTAGAGTTACTTGTGGAAGAGGAAGCTATTGATAATTGAGCTTATAGGAAGGCCTTAAATTGAAGAAATTATTTGTACATAGAGTCCAATGATACATCAGATTGAGAATTCTAATTGTTCACCTCATTTTCAAATTTTGCAACATTTGTTGATCTATACCCTTTCTCAAGGAATCCATAGAGAAAGTAACAATGATCTTGTATGTGCCCAGGCTTCTTACAGTAAGTGCAATAAAGATGATTACCACCATAACCTCCAATACTGCATCCACCTTTATTGTTGCAGCCTTTCTCTCAACCATGAGAACTAGTTTATGAGATCAAGGTTGAAATGTTTATAGAGTTGTGAGTATTCGGAGGTGTATGAAGTGACCTTGAAATCAAACTCCTAATTATAGGAACTTTTGAACTTGTAACTAGACTCATAAGGATTTGATTACGCATAGAGTCATAGTCCAGATAAATCCTAATGAGGACAAAAACCATGCATAGTTGATCCAATTTGGTTTCTAATTCTTTGGTATTAGTCATGACAATTAATCGTTTGATGTTAGAGATGTCTGCTTAAGCCTTGGTCAAATATACAAACATGTTATGGTTAGATTGCTTGAGATTCACTAAGTTGGTGGCTGCACTATACACCCTTTGAATGTCATTGGTGTAGAGTTGTTTGACTTGTTCCCAAAAAAGATAACATGTTTTATAAGGATGGAAATAGACAATCAATTCTAGAATAATGGATTGCCATAATAACACACAATTGAAAATTAGTTTTCTTCCAATTTTTTTTCTCAAAATCAGAAATATTTTCACCAGTTGTGGTCAAATGATCACTAACTCCATTAGCCATAAACCATAGTTTGATAGAGACAGCCCATGAAGGGTAATTGTTGCCATTCAATTTTTTATTACATATAGTTGATATGCTAGAAAAAGAAAGAGAAAAGTTATTGGTAAGTTTGGGATTTTGTTAGTTGTTTGAGGTATTATCGTTGCTTGATCCTGTAGCCATTTTTTTTTGCTAGAAATAGGTTCTAACTATCTTTTTTAATATTTTAGGTTTAAGTTTATGTTTGGATGAAATTAATTTGATGGAGGGTAGAACGAATAATTCTAGATAATTATAGGACTGATTTATGGTGGCTAAGATTCAAAGAATTAGGTAATTATTTAGGATTCAAGAGAAAGAGCAGAAAGGAACAAGAGCAGAATAGAGAGACAATGTTATCTTGGATAGGTCAGAAAATAGAAAAATTGGAACCCTAAAAAGGAGAGGCCTTCAATGTGAGGGCTTTGATACTGTTATGAGTGAAATTTGGTATGCGAGAAAAACGGGCTGACGAAGCCCCAAACAAAGATGAAGTCCATATAAAAAGAACTCGTTAAGTAGGCAAGGATGCTAAGCACACCTTCTGACTCATACAGTTAGTGATTTGCTCTGTGTAAGCTCCCTTCACAAGCTCGTCCTCGCTACCTGAAGGATAGTAGTGACCCCCAAGCCAAGAATCTTGGCTTGTGAGATGAAGCACACCACTTAGTTAGAGACTAGCTGGGATCGAGCAAACACCTTCTCAGACTCAACTTATGAGGATAATCTGGAAAGAATAGCCCAATAGGGCCCACTTGCAGAAAGCAATCTGTAGAAGCTGAATTACATAAAATTATATGGTCTTATACATTTAATTAATGTATTTACAACTTATAAAATTATAGTTGTGACCTCTCATCCTCTATAAATAAGGAAGGGAAGATCACTGTAAGATAGGTTGGAAAATGTATACTAAAACTCTGTAGAATTTCCTTCAAAACAATAACATCACCGTGGACGTAGGGACCGATGCTGCCTAATTTTAGCAGAACCACGTTAAAAAGATCCTTTGTTCTTGTTGTTCTTCCCCTCCACCCTCTCCATTTCCCATTTCATTAGCCAGAAAGTAACTTGGGGTTCAAGAACTGAGTTTAGTTGACTGAAATTTGGCATAATCAAATTTCACCATCAATAGATACTAATTTGAAATTAAAGATTTTGTAAATGGTTTGAGAGAAACCTCAGTTGGAAAAATTTTATTTATACTAAAAGATATAGTTAACAAATAAAACTTAATACCGAGTCTAATAAGAAATAGATTACCTAGTCTAATAAGGAATAGATTACCTAATCTAATAAGGAATAGAAATAGATAATTACTAAATAATCTAAAACAAATAACTACATATTTTATTTACATAATTCTATAATAACAAAAGCAAATAATTGAAATGATAAAATCAAATCAGTAAGGAAAATATATATATGTACATCGAATGGTGCAATCATATGTTAAAACTACTACAAATGAAAATGAAAATGAAATAATAAAGTTTATACAATAGCTTGTACACAAACAAATACATGTGCACATCCACATTAGCTATTGTAAGGCCTCTTGTGAGGGTGTTGCTTGTGTTGCGATGGCTAGGGATGGCAATTTGACTCATACCTAATGTGTTCCCACAATTTTTACCTATCCAAATATGGATGGGTCTTAAAAAAAAGATATGGTATGGGTAAGGGAGTTTTGTAGAGATTTTATTGGGTACGGGTGTAGTTATGAGGATGTAATAACTTTAAAAAAAAAAGAGGAAAATGAATAATAATAATAATAATATTTTATTAGGGGACAAAAATGGAAGTTTTTAAATAATTGTTGGGATTGTAATGTAGTTTTCCCCTTTTTCAAAAGGGCCTTATTAAATAAGTTGGTATGTCAATAGGGTCAAAGTGTGAATTTCCCCCATTTCAATTTATGATATAATTTTTGCCCAATCAGCCTTTCCTCCTCACGTGGCTAGCCATTTCCTCCAGCAACCTTCGTTTTGCATCTCCTTTACTCCATGCGATTTTTCTGCCCTGTTGACTGTTTCATTGCTAATCGGTGAGCTCTGACCACTGTACTTCCAGCTCTTTGGCGACCTTCCTTCTCTAACTAGCTCAGTGGTGCCTTCTCCCCCTCCTTTGCATCTCTCTAGTCGAGCTTATGTAGAGCTTGCCAGTAGCGTTTTAGCTCACAGGGAGTTGCCTACCGATACTTGGGACACTTGTAAGTAATCTTAGAATAAAAATTTTATTTTATAGCAACTCTATATCAAGTTTTTTCAAGAGATCTAGTTGAAACCCTCATTTTTCAAGTTGAAGACAAATTAAAATTTTCTTGTGGATTTGTTCCAGTAAGACTCATATTGAAGGATTAAGCACACTGACATCAAATATTTGAAGTTTCAGTTGAAAAATCCAAGTAAGTGGTTTTGCTACTTAATCTTGAAATTTCAACTTAGATATTAAAGTCTAATATTAACATTTGATGGTGTGCTTAACTAGAGAACCTTAAATTTAAGTTCCAGTATTAATTTTAACATTGATTATACCCAATTAAATTAAATCACTTGATTGTCCATGTTGGCTGACCTAACTCTTTTAAAGAATCTCTAAGATGAGGGGATAATCGTACTCTTTTGATAAATTCTATTTATTATACGAAATAATTTTATGAAATAAATGATCATGGGTTTTGGAATTATAGGGTTTTTCTATGTTTTCTTGTTTCGTTGTTTCGAAAGTTTAACCATATATTGCATACATATATGATAATGATTTGTTGTGAAGAAATGATTTCATTTTTCTATGTAAAGTATGAAAATGGAAATGATATAACATATTATGCATTTTATAACGTTTATGGTTTACAAAAGCCGTGACTTTATCTTATTATGATTTAATGTACGTATGCATTTTGAAACTAACAATTTATTGAGATCTTGGATCCACTAGAAATTTACTGGTAACCTCCAATGCACCTATGACTAAAACATGTGTATTGGCTATACATATATGAATATTCGTATGTATATTGGCTGCAAATATATGAATATTCACATGCATGTTGGATAGATTATAACGATGTTTATGATATTATGGTTACCTCTAGGAATTGTCCTTTGGGATTCTAGTTGAATGTTTTGCTACTTGAATATTGATATATTTTTGAAAACTTTATTGAATTTCTCTCATATTTATGCCATGATGAGTATTTTTCATAGTAGCATATGTTGTTGCTTGCTTTTATGTTATTGAATACCATATTTTAAATTATTTGACTTTTCTTGTTGGATGAGAGCTTTCGAACCTATTTTGAAATTATGGCTTTTGGACAAGTAAGTTTATTTTCACGACTATATATATATTGTTTTCTATGGAATTATTAGCTCACTGAGTTTCTATGAAAGTCACTCCTTTTTCTCAATGTTTTTCAATGCCTGAGGATTCACTTACTATTCCTCCATCTCACACTGATATAGGATCTGCTCATTGATCGAGTGGATCACTTTTGTAGAATATAAAGGTATATGAATGGTGAAAAACCATGGCAGTTGATAGGATTATGTATGCGTGTATGTTGATTGTGGAGTGCCCAGCAGGATATAGATTGTATTGTTCTGGGTCATTGTTATTTTTGTATCACTGCACAGGATGTGGTAGGCGTGTAGCTTTTTCATTGTTGTATAAGCCTTTATGCCCGGACATTTGAAAAATAGTGGAAACTCTGTGATATTTTCAGTACAGATGGATATGTACATATTTGGTTATGTATAGATGTAATCGTGTGTCTTGGTATGTTATTTTGCATTATCAGGCTTGTAGGGATTTCCTAACAGTAACCTTCTATGCCAGTTATATTCCGAGGATTAGGGCGTGATAGAGGACTACCCGACCCAAGCCTGTACATACCTTTGTTATATCATATATAATAATGTACATATACTTAATTATATAATAATATAAAAAACTAAAACTATGCATCTAATCATTTGATTTAAATATAAAAAGTTTTTTTAAGATAAACTTCAACTAAAACTTTATGTTAACCTTTATTGTGTTGGTATTATCATTTTTTGGATAATTATTATTTTATTGTTATATGTAAATTTTATTTTTTATTAAAAAATTATAATAAAATATAGGTAAATATGCATAATTTAAATTAAATGGGGAAATGAGGACGGGTATGGGGATTTAATGGGGATAGGATCAATATTTAAAATTTTATCCATGCACGTCTAAGGATGGTAATGGATAGACTATTTTTGAATAGGGATGGATACGAGGATCTTAGTCCCCAACCCATACCTTCCACAATGCCATTCTTAGCCGTTAGCCTAGCTAGCTAGACTATCTTTTGTTTTGATAATGAAAATAATTTTGATTATATCATATTATGATTATGTGTAGTAATGTTTGTAGGTATCAAAGTTCATCAAGATTCTACAAAAGATTTACATTAGATTTAGGATTTTATTTTGATTTTTATAGGAACTTTTGTAAGTGAATTTTTCATAATTTAGCTCCAATTATTTTTCTTAAAATGTTTTTCAAAATGACATAGAAATATGATTATGAAATTATATTATTTTAAAAAGTTTTCAAATCACCATTTCATTTGTTCTTCATTTTATAAAAACATTTTTTACTCTGCGAATCAATTCATGAATTAATTCAGACAAAAACATATGAAACAATGCTTGAAAATTGGACTTATTGAAGGTTTAGAAAAACCTATGAATCAATTCACAAATCAATTCAGTTGTCTAAAATCACTTGCAAATCAATGCATGAATCAATTCAACTGTCTGAAATCACTTACAAATCAATTTGTGAATCAATTCAGCTATATGAAATCACTTACGAATCAATTCAGTCAGTTTGAAATCACTTACGAATTGATTCATGAATCAATTTATGAATCCATTCACTAATAGAAAGCTCACTATTCTGTTACAGTTAATTACAACTGTTCTATATATACCTTCTTCACCTTATTTCATTTCATAACTGCACACTAACTGATTTAGAGGAGTGTGAAAAACCTCTCTCTTATCTCTTCTACCTTTAAATATTTGATTTTGATTGATTCAAAGATCTTGGAGCTCTCTTTTGTGGTGGATTCATATAGATTAATTGAGATCAACATCTTAATTCTTTGGTTTTGTATTCTTAACTTTTCTCTTTATTTTTTTAAGGTTTCTAGTGTTAAAAATCTTGCTCTAGGTCTATAAGTGCCCAGCTAAGTCTTGTGATTATTTTACATTTGGAAGAGCCCAGTTTAATTCTTCTAGGTTAGCAAGAAGCCTATAAAGTCTTATTGTAAAACTAACAGTTCAGGAGCCTAGTAAAATCCTGACATTTTTCTTTAATTGAAGTGGTGATCCAGTTGAGGATTATGGACTAAACTTGCATTGTGGTTTTAATTTAAGTTGAACCACTTAAAAATTTTGGCATCTTGATTATTTTATCTTATTGCATAATTATTTTTTTTTGGTTTCTACATTCTACAATATTGTTCATTACATTACTGCATTATTATTCCTGTTGCACTGTTGATTTATTTTGTGAGTTAATTCATCTTAATCTTAAACAAATATGTTGCAATAATTATCTTTAACATCTTTCTTTTAAATTTATCAAAGAAACCAATATAGCTATGCAACTCATTAAAAAAATCCAAAAATAGATCCAACGATCTAAAGGGCAAGATCCAATTTTTTGCAATATATTTTTTATCTGGGACCTCACAGTTGGTATCAGAGCTTGGCTCTTGATACAGATTCTATTTCTTAATAATTATGGATTCAAATTATTTTTTACTGGCTGAATGTCCACCAATGCACAAATCTCCTGGTTTTAATAAGGAACATTATACCTATTGGAAGTAGAAGATAAAAGATTTTATAGAAGCAACAGATGTAGACATGTGGGATCTAGTAAAGCTTGGATATGAGCCTCCCAAGATTTTAGTTAATGGTGTTGTACAGCCTAAATCAAAGTTTCTTTAGACAAATGAAGAAAGAAAGAAACATCTGTTAGTAGCAAAGGTCAAATGGATCATCTTTAACTCTTTATCTCCTAGTGAATATAAAAGAGTCTCTAATTGTTCCACTGCTAAAGAAATATGGGATACACTTGAAATATCACATGTACGTACATCTCAAGTAAAGGCTTCAAAAGTGCATATTCTTGTATCTCAATATGAAAAGTTCAAAATGGAGGAGAATAAGTCAATTAAGAATTTAATCCAAAGATTCACTGTCATCACTAACCATTTGATGTTGTTAGGCAGAACATTTGATAATGTCGACCTTGTTCACAAGATTCTCAGATCATTGACAAAAGGGTGGTAGCCCTAGGTCACTGCTGTCAAGGAATCTTTGAAGATGGGCATCTCTACCATTCAAGAGCTCTTTGGCAATCTTGAAAAGCATGAGCTAGGATTGAGAAGATATAAAAAGAATGGAAAGGATAAAAATAAGAGGACTCTGACACTTAAAGTAGCAAAAGAATTAAATTCTAGTGAAAAATATTTAGAAAGTGATGTAGATACAGATGAAATTGTTTCATTAAGCAAGCAAATTCATAAGCCTCTGAAAGTAAAGAAGAAAAATGGAAAGAGGAAAGTAGCTCCAAGAGGTAAAAAACAAAGCAAAGGTGAATAAGACACTAGTACCATACCAAATTACTATGAATGTAAAAAATTTGGTCACATTAAACTAGATTGTTCAGTCTATCTCAAAAGTTAAATAAAAAATGAAAGAAGGAAGAGAAGGTTATCTAACAAAAGGTCCAATTTTGCTATCTGGGATTATTAAGATGATGATGTAGAATCTACTTTAGGAGAAGATGAGACTGAAGACAAGGCTTTGCTATGTTTCATGGCCAGATAAGACCAAGATTTTGAGGTATTTGGCACTTGATCCTTCTCCTATATTTCATCTAATGAAAACTTTGAAAGTGCATATGATAATAGTGAATCTAAAAATGATGAAAAGCTTAAAGATCTATTCATTCAACTTCATAATTCTTTAGTTAAAACTACAAAAGAGCTTAAGCATGTTAAGATAGAAAAAGGTGACCTGCTGAAGAAATTTAAGCAACTGGGAAAAGATCTAAGCACTACTAAGAATAAACATAAAATTTTGATTCATGAATTTAAGGATTTAGAGAAAGAAAATGCCAAGTTGATTGCACTAGTAGAAGAACTAAATGCTAGAAAAGAGTGTGATTTTTGTAGTAGTTATAAGGCTGAGATAGCTTCTTTAACAAACACTCTACAAAGTTTCTCTGATAGTAAAATGAAATTGAATGACATGCTGCAGAACCAAATTGGTTTTAATAGTAAATTTGGTCTAGGATATAGGCAGCATAATAAGTAAAGATCATAGATTGTTAGATCAAATAAAAATCACAGTCACATCACATGCTTTTACTACAATAAAAAGGAACATCACATCAGATACTGCCCCTATAAAAATGGAACATATTTGCTAAAACAAAATGAAAAGCTTATATGGTTATCAAAGTATTATCTCTCTATGTTTACTAACCATTATAGACCTAAAAAACATTGGGAACCACAAATGCAAGTGTCACGACCCAATTCCCGGGTCCGTGACCAGCGTAGAAGGCCACCCATAGGAAACCTCCTACAAGCCTAACCCTGCATCTTATTCCAAAACTACACTATTATTTTTGCCAAAAATTCGACAGAATCTCCCCTATAATCTGGATGCCGAGGCTCAAGGCCTTATTACACAATAGGGCCACACGCCCATCAGAACCTTATTAGCAAAAAACAAATATGCATACATTGGCCCAGGCTAGATATTTTCAACTACTGGGCATCCAAAATTTAATTACAAATATAATACAATAAATGTTATAATAATTTAATATCAGCTTCTACAATGCATCTATAGATAAACAATATGGGCCATATATGCA
>JANHAO010023512.1:0-11875 GCA_026873985.1 Saraca asoca
AAATTTAATTAATTATATTTAATTATATCATATATTTATTATTTATTTATTTACTTACTTATTTTTTATTTATATTGAATTAATGAACGTAAGTTAAATATGTAATGATATATGAGTTTTTTTTCCTTTTTTAGCTTTATAAAAAAGAAGTAAATATTCAAAATAATATAATATTATAAAAAAATATTGATACATAAAAAAAGCTTAAGTTTTTTTTTCGTAGATCAACTTTTCAAATTATTTGGTATTTATATTAATTAATTGGGAGTGGGTTGTCAATTAATTAAAATAAAATGGATAAATTTGAAAAAAAAATGAAAATTCTATTTTAATAAGCTATACTTTACTTAAAGTAACTTCTTAAAAGAGAATTTTTTTTTTAAAAAAAAGCTAGTGCACAAACACCTCTAAAATAAATAAAAAAAAGAAAAAGAGCTGTTTAACCAAGTGAAGAAGTTAGAAGCTAGCTTTTTTGGTACGTTAAACATAGACTTATAATGTTTTATCTATTTAATATTATATTTAAAAAATACAATAAAAAATAAAATCTGTTATTTTAGAGTAGAAGTTGTTTTCCTCTACTATAATATTATGTATTATTTTATTAATTACAAAGTACATAATGACATAAAAAAACCTTTACTTTTACCTAACAAAAATTTTTACAAAAGATTCCTTTCAATAAAACAAACGGCTCAAGACAATATGAGCATTTGGTACTGCACACATGCAAGCAAAGCAAACCTTTACACTTCTCATCCAACAAACCTTTCAATTGTCAAAGCAGAACATCTGCAATTTGAAAGACAAATGCAACATCGTTCGTAAAACTTGTAGAAGAAGGACTGAGTTTCATCAGTGGAGAAAGACGGAGAAGACAAATACAAAGAGACCTCTTGACAGAGTTGATTATTGTTATTTTTTTATGATAATTTATGAATATATTATAAAATAGTTTCAAAAAATATAAAAGTATAATAGGAAAAAATTGTATTCTTCTTTCATAAAGTTTTCCTATATTACACACGAATCTCTCGGCTTTTCTAAACCAACGGTTGATTCGTCTGCTTTAGATTTTTTACTTGTGGCAATAACAAGTCTTTAAGTAGCATGTCTAATAATTTGATTCCCCAGTAAAATAGTTTTTGTTGCTATATTAGATTGAATTGATTAATATTTCTTCTTTGGTCACAAGATACAGTGACCGGAAAAACCTGCAAAGAGACTTAGGCTGACGGCCTCTTCAAAATTCAGGTTAGAGATCATTGAAATAGTGAGAGTAAAGTGTTGCAAAATCTGAGTATGATCACCATACTTGACTATTTATATCCATTGAGAAGGGCAGAGCGGATTTTTGGTTATTTGTGAACAAGTATAATCATTCTTGGTTGGTAGAACGTTAATTAGGTCCATATGAAAATTGTGAAGGGTTATGTGTTCTCGTATGATTAAATTATTAATTTATATTTATCAGAATTTGATTAAATTGGACTGAATCAGATAAATTAGTAAAAAGTATTAACCAACATTGATTCTTAAAAATCATTTTTTTTATTTTTTTTATTTTTTTTTGACAATTTGTCTTAAATTTGAACCAATTGTTTTGTATTTTTTTTTTTTAAGTTGAACATAACTATTTTAGAGGTAGACCAAGCAAATGGTCCACAATTATAATATTTTGTTTGTTATTACCTTTTTATGAATTTTGTCTTAATTTTTATTTGTTGTAGCATTTTTCAAAATTTAAGAGAGGTTAGAGTAGGTTTTAGAATTAAAGGAGAGATTCGTGTGATTTCGCAAAAATCCCAATGGGGTTTAGAATTTTTTTTCTAGTTTTTATCTATTGTATAAATTAGTTTTTACATATTACAAATTTAAATTTATAAATCATGTTATATATTTACAATTTTGCTACTTTCAAGCTTCAACAAGAACGGTGTTGAAAAACAAAACGAACAGAATCTACAATAAAACAGTGAAATTACGGTAAAAATGAATGAAGATGTGGTAGGTTTCGCGAGAGAATTACAAGTGATCCTAAAATATCAAGTTGAGCAGTAGAATGTTGAGAGGCATAATGCAAGGATACATAGAGTGTGTTTGTCAAGTATTCTGAGATGTATCATGATCCTCTAACAATTAGGATCCACTCAATTTAAAATGTCATAAAGTAATTACAAAAATTTGAAAAACAACTGCTCTAAATTAAATGGAAATTTGACATGTAAGTATACAAGTGTCAACATCTAAAATACTTAAAATATCCTCCTAAAACTAAAATAGTTGCCACTCATGTACATTGGGTCACAATTTGTTGATGTAAACTACCAAAAGATCATGACCAAGTGATAGTATAACTACTTTATAACGTGGCACAAACTATTATTTAGCTGTTACATGCTCGACTGGCCTACAACCTAAAATTTTCTTGAGTTAAAAATGAATGTTACTGCTATATTGATTTCAATCCAAAAAAAAAAAAAGTAGTTGAACCACCTAAATAGCTAAACCAACATTTTTCAATATCGGTAACCTTATTTCGACCTAACGCTACTTTCGGTCAAGTAACCATTCAACCAAGCAAATTAACATACAGTCATTGTCATTAAAACAAATCCAAACTGCCAAGAAATCAAAATGTAACATAACATTGGCCCCCCTAGTTTAGCTCTTTTGGGAGGATTTTGACTAAATGAAATCTGCCAAAAAAAGAGATAAACTACTCATATTCAAGCCACATGAATCAAGGCAAGTTTTAGCTAAATAAGCTTTCACCAAAGATGTATCTTCACATCCTTTGAGCAAACATATGATAGTGCGGTAATGGTTCACCCTACACATAGCCTATTTAAAATGATGAAAGCTATAAAGTAAAAATGATGATGGTTACATTTTCGTGCCTTCTCAAGATATTTTCCCACAAATGACCGTCAATATTCTCTTTCTTTATTCAAAAAAAAAGTTTTTTCAAACTTAAAAAGCATTTTTCTATTACCTCATTCTCACTTATGCATTTTTGAACTCTTGCAAGCTCTTGTTTTCTTTTTGAACTGTGCAAATTTCTTACTCTAAAATTTCCTAACTAGCTCAAGCTTTTCTTATGGCTTCTGTTTTGAGCATTTCTTCCCAGGCCTCTAAAGCCCTTAAGATCTTAGATCCCACCATAGAAAATGCTTCCACTCTTCCCTACAATGTATTAGTTCTATCCTTTAATTTTGACATTGATGAAATTGACCTTCCTTTTTTCTAAAGACGCTAAAACCTTTTTTCTAATTTTTGGGTCCTTTCTCTAATAATTCCTCTGGTAATAGTAAATTTTCTCCAAAAAGTCCATTTTTCTTTCAAAATCAATTTCTACTTGTCCTTGTGTTTCTGAAGATGCTAAAACCGTTTATAGTTTCCCACGTGCCTCCCTAGCACACTTGACATGGCTTAATCATGTTCAACATGAAAAAGGAAATTTTTGGAAAGATTTAGGCATTTTTTACCATTCAACTTTCAAACTTTTCAATCAAATGCTTTTCTCCTTTAATTAGAGCTACAATCACCTTTTGATCTTCTTATACTAACAACATGCATGTCCTATACAATATGATAGGCCCTTCCATATTTGCAATTTCTGCACTTACAAGCCTCTGATCACACAAAAAAGCTGTTTCTCCTTTGCTTACTCGGTTTAACAAGAATTAGAAAGAGCTTGTACTCATTTTGATAGAAAATTGAACATTTTCCACTTTTATAAAAACTATCAAAAAGGAGGATAATACTCTAATTTCTAATGCCGAACATGTTGGCTTTTTAGTCTTCTAGCTTTGTAAACACTTATAACATTTTTCTTTAAAAATAGCATCTTCCTTACTCTTCATGGCAATTCTATTACATGAAGGCCGAAAGCTAGCTTTAGCACAATCCGTTCTTGCATCTCTTTTTGAAAACATAAACTTAGTACCACCTTAAGAATAATAAAAAAATTTCAAATCTAGGAGATCCATTTTGTGTATTTCAGCTTTGGCTTTTGGCTTCATTTAAGGACCAGTTGGTTTTGGACATTGGATTTGATCGCACCACATGACTCTTGACTCATTGCACAAGGTTGGCCAATTGTTCATTGTATTCCAAACATAAGTTGGAATCCATGGAAGAACTATTAGTTTATTCTTTTCCCTTTTCTATACTTTTCCTAGTGACTGTCCATCTAAGTTCTTGTCCCTTTTCACTCCTCAGCCATATGGTCCATCTAGATGGCTTGGCAATTCAGCCTCATTTAGGGATGTCCATTTGACCCCTTAAATAACAAATTTCAAAACAAGGTGTTAAGGATTTCAAATTGTTTAGTTGTGAACAAGTCAAATTTAGATATAGCTTCATCTTTTAAGCTCTTTAATTTCTTACATTGCCTCTAATGCACAAACTCATTCTTAAAGTAGTGGTTTTCACATACATATGCCTATTTCGATATGGATTTAACTGAGAAGTTCACTCACTTTATAACTCTTGAGCAAACTAAACTAACCTTGTTAAAGACAACATGTATGCATATTGCCAAAATTCTTGCCTTTGAAAAATATTATAAAATTAAGTATAACTACACATAACCTAGTTTTCTAATTTGAGAGGCTGAGGAAGGCCTTCAAGAAAAAAATAGGAGGCCCATAATGCCTATGTTAACTAA
Organism: Saraca asoca; assembly: GCA_026873985.1. NCBI lineage: Eukaryota > Viridiplantae > Streptophyta > Magnoliopsida > Fabales > Fabaceae > Saraca > Saraca asoca. The sequence continues at coordinate 4,673 of JANHAO010023512.1, forward strand.
AAATGATGGAATGTCCTTACCGTGTGGACCTCCATTATTACTTAGTGGCTAGAATGGCCAAACTCTTAGGTTACTTTCCTTTTTATAAATTGTTTCGACTATCATAAGTCATTTCCTCAAACTTTTTTTTTTCATTTTAGATGTATCAATACCCATATAAATCTAAGGGATTGCAAGAAAAGGCTAGGTTTTGGCCATTGTCATAGAGAAAGCCCATAAGAAATTTGAATAAGACAAAAAAATGTTCCCAAAAGAGGATAAAGATGAGCAACCCTTAGTTGCTTAGAAAAGAAAATACTAATGCAAGACAACTTTAGCCTTAGCAAGCAACCAACTTATTGAACCTCAGAAGAAAAAAGAAGAAAACTCATCCATAACTAAAAAAGATTTCAATTGCTCCCTTAAACATGCCATCCTTAACTACCATTGATACACCTCCTGAAACTGCTTCAAACTTGGTAACAATAGTTTCGACACCTTTTTCTACCATAAGTAGTCGTAATGATACTACTCAGTCTCAAGTCTAATTCTTTTCTTTCTTTGTAAAGTTTGGTAGTCATTGTATAAGTAATACTACAAGCTTAAGACTTTCATGTTTGTTTTCACAAAAACTTCCAATCAAAGACTAAGTGCTTCAAATTACCATTGACTTAAATCCACTAAATGATAGAATAGAACTCATGAGCCTACACCTGCCCATCCTACCAACACAACCAAACCAACTAAAGAGATTCAAATGCATAAGGCAAACAAAGATGAAACTACTGTTGATGTAGAAATTAATGATGTGGGTGCTACAAGTAGGGTCAAAACTAACGTTAAAGAATACCCAATAGCTATATTGGCCTAATTAACTTTGGCTAATGCAGAAAAACTAATTGCTTCCCTATTTGTTGAATACGCCATTACTTTTATGCCTTATAATGATTTTAGGATGGCCAAAGTAGAGCAAGCTATCAAAACTTTAAATAATATCCTTAATTTAAACCTGGAGAAGCTTCATTCAAATAAAGCTAAAAGGGATTCTATTAGTTTTACGCTTACTCATCTTCAAAATCCCAATGAAGCCAAAGTCACTGTAAGCCTTAAATCCTTTATGCTAAATCTTTTTAAGCTTATGCAATGATCAATGAATGATCTAGACAAGGTGGCTTTAATATAATCAACTTTCCAAAACTTAACCTAAAGAAGTAACTACTAATAAACTTTTCCAAGCTTGCTACTATAAAGCAAAAGGCAATCACCGACAAATGTGTGGTTGCTACTAAGGAGGTAGATGAAAACCTTCAAAACACTTCAAAGCTTAAACAAAAAATTGCCAAACTTAAAGTTAAATAAAAGGCATTGAAGGATGCTCAATCTCAACTAGAGCAAGCTATTGTTGTACTGACTAGAGAAAGAGCTGAATCTTCCAAAAGGCCAAGGAAGATGAAAGGGACATAAGTCAAACACAATGTTGCCCTTACATTAAAGCACACTACCTTCAATCAGTGGAAAGACTTCAAAAACACTTTTTGTCCTAACTTTAAGAGGATCCCCTTTTCTATGTAACTTTTGAATATTTACTTTTAATTTCAGCTCTAAATACTTTATTTTGATTTCATGTATAGATGGTTTAAACAATTTTAGATATTGTCATTAATAGTTTTTGTTTTAGAGGTTTCAACATTTTCTACTTTATAAATATTATCATTGAATACTTGTTTTATTCGGAAAAGCCCTTCCTAATGAAGGGAAAATTTTCTAAAATTTGACTTTTGTTGCATTGGCAAAATCACTTTCTAAACTAATTGGCCTTAACTAAAACCTTTTTCTTTTAAGCATTTATTATAAGCCTAAACCATTTTTTCCCTGTTCTGGATCAAATTGTCTAATGTAATTTGTCGTACATCATCCAACTCCTATAATTCCCATTAACCCATAATAATCACAATCACATTAAGGTAAATCATTTTACTTTTGGATTCTAAGTGACTAAGTAGTAACCTCGACTGACAGTATTGCATCATGGTCGAAAACTAATTTATATGAGGTAAGACCAGTTGATTCCTTCAAAGAATTTCAAATAACATACAAAGCTTGATCTAGCATTTTATGCCAATTTCAAGGATACTATCTAATATGCTTTTCGATTATATTAATATTCATCTTGTTTGCAGCTTCAACTTGGCCATTAGCCTAAGCATAATATGACATAGATATTAACATTTTCATACCTCAAGACTCTGTATAGTCTCCGATAGTTCTCGATGAAAATGGTATCTTGGTTAATTTTTAAAGTCTCCTGTAACCCAAAACAAAATATGATTTGATTTTCAACAAAGTCAATAACATCTAATTGCTTAAAATCCTATAGCTACTTCGCCATTTTATGAAATAATCAATAAAGAAAAGAGGATATATCTTTCCAATCAAATCTAAAGCCCATCCTTTGAATGGCTGGGGTTTTACAATAAATTTCAACTTGGTTGTAGGAACCCTTTACATTGGACTATGCTTTTGACATTCTTGGTATCTTTTTACATAATCGGTATAATCTTTGATCATTTTTTGTCGATACAATCCTTGTCAAAATAATACCCATCTCATTTTGAATCCGACTTCATAAGCACTGTATATCCCTTCATGTACTTCAATCATTGTGATCATAGCTTTAGTTTGCCCAAGACACTTTAAGAATTGTCCTTTAAAGCTACATTTGAATAACTATAAATGAATTTCATAGCTTTTAGTCTTATATTTCAGCTTGTTGGATTCGACAGATCTATCAAATAACTTATAATAAGGGATCTTCAATCAGGCAAGGATGTATTTAAGCTTGTAGACATGACTTCTCTAGTGTCCACGATTTCTAAGTGAGCATAATGTCTAATTATTTCAGCAAATTTGGATTCTTTAATTTTATACCTAATGCAATTTAAGCTAACTTATTACCTTTTGCATTCCATACCTTTGGCACATGTTTTATAATTACATCATCAAATTTATACATAAGTTTTGCCAAAATAACCAAATATTTTGCCATGCTTTCATTAACACACTTATATTCACGTGTGATCTATTCTATTGCTAACTATGAATCACCATATATTACAATTGACTCAGCTCCTTATTCTAATATGAGTTCCAAATTGATTTAGAGCTTCATAATCAGTTTTATTATTAGAACATTTTTTATTCAAAGAAAACATGAATTTGATAGATTTTGTTTGAAGGTGATGACTAGAATTCGACCTCCTGGCCATTTTTAATGGCTTGAACTACTAAAATATAATTTCCAAATTTTTTAGTCTAACAAAGTTAATCGGCTTTCTTTTATGGTCAATAATAAAATCAGCAATTGCTTGCTTTTTTACTACTTTTTTTTGACAGTATTATAATGAAAATTTGATTAAGCCTAAGGTTCACTTACTGACTCATCAATGAATAAATGGTTATCCATTAACTTTTGATATAATTTGGACTATAATCACAGTAAATAATAGTGTAACTTTGAACAAGAAAAGCATAATGATAAACATAGTTTTTCTATTGATGAATAATTTTGTTCGGTTATATTAGGCACCCTAGACAAATTATAAATGGCTCTTTCTATCCCCTATTCATTTTCTTATGCTAGAAAATATCCTACTTCATTATTAAAAGCTAAAACATATAGCTCCAACAACCTCCCAGGGATAGAGGATGGCATTATAAAAGGATTTGTTAAGTATTGTTTGATATTGTCGAAAGCCTTTTAGTGACTTTTTAGCCATCTAAATTAATCATCTTCTCTCAATTTTAATAATGGCAAAAATATTCTCGTTCTATCAGAAAAATTAGAGATAAGTCTTCTAAGAAAGTTCATTTTTCCCAAAAAGCTTTGTAATTCAGTCTTGTTAGTTGAAGCCATTGTATCCATGATGGCCTTTATTTTGTTTTTACGAACCTCAATTCCTTCTTGATGTACTAGGAATCTCAAGAAAATTCCGACCAAAACTCCAAATACACATTTTAAAGAATTCATTTTTAAACCATCTCTTCACATTCGAATGCTTGTTTTAAATTCTCTAAATATTTTTTATGTAAATCAGCCTTTATGACAACATTGCCAATGTAAACTTTCATAATTTGACTGATCATGTCATAAAAAGTGGCATTCATTGCTCTTTGATAAATATTCCCAACATTTTTTAGGCCAAATGACATTACTCTCCATAAAAATAAAAAAAATAAAAAAACCTATAACTCTTAGACACTAAAAAGTTGTCTTCAATGTATCTTCTTCAGCAATAAAGACTTGGTTATATCTAGTGTTTCCATCCATGAAAAAGACTAGGTTATATCTAGTGTTTCCATTCATGAAACTTACTACAACATGCCCTAAAAATGAATCAACCAAAATGTCTACAATAGGCATTAGGTACTCATCTTTAATGGTGGCATTGTTTAAGTTTCTAAAGCCAATGCACCCCCTTAACTTCCCATTTTTATTTATTACTAGAACCGCATTAAATACCTATTTGGTATACCTAATGGTCTGGATGAACTTGGCCTTTGTAGTTGTTCAATTTCTTCTTTAATTTTTAAAGTCACTTCTAGAACAAAACACCTTGGAGCTTACTTATATGGCTAAAATCCCTCCTTAATAAGTAATTTATGTTTGACCAAGTCTTAACTTAAACTTGGCATTTGGTCATAGCTCCAAGCAAAATGGTAATTCTTTTAATAGCTGAATTATTTTTTACTTTACTTTGTTGGCTCATAAAAGTCAACCTCTTATCTTCCTTTGTTCCTAAATTTACCTCTTGTACCTAATTCTATACCTTTATTCTCTTTACATCCTCCTTTATAAGTGACTCATCGAAGTCTAAAAAACTGTCATCATAAACATAATTTGGGATTTCCTCTATTTCTTTTTTCCTCGGCAATGTAGACTAACAATAGAGCCATTTGTTCGGTAAAATTGTTCATTGGGATTATAGGTCAAACCCACATTCATGGCCTTTGGGATCATGCAAAAACCAGATGAGTTGAGAATGCAAATCTTGATATTTGATGGGCTTACATCTTCTTCACCAACTTCAAGAGGTTTGAAATTAAGGTTTACACTTTGAATTCGGCATTACACTGATGCATGCAGTAGAGACTGCTATCTATTAAAATCCATTCTATTCACCCTTCTTATTCTATATTATCATTTTTTGATAAAGAGTTGATGGCACAACTCCTATTGCATGGATCCAATCTCTCCTTAACAACATATTATGGTTTGCTTTCAAAAAAACCAACAAAAAAATAGTTTTCCTAGTAACTGAGCCTACCTTGAGATTCACCATTACCATTCCCTCAATGATGACATTTTTCCATTGGTCATTGATATATTTTCGATAGCACCAAATCTTTCAATAATTTGTCTAACTTGGCAAAAGTTAATCTCAACATCAAGATTATTATTACTCCACCATTTATCAATACCCAGTTCGATGGTTAGGTATTAGAATGAACCTTTATATGAAAAGGTCTAAGATGGCTTTTCATCTTCTTATTAGGTCTCTCAAATCCTTCGACTAGGTGTTGTCAATATCCATCATGTCATACAATGATTTGAACTCAAAATCATCTAAGAAGTCCTATTTTACAAGGGCCAAAAATGACATTGATAAAATACACATCATCAATTTCCATATTTTGGCCTTTTCATTCTATTTTTTTATCTTTGAGCTTAGTGCAACTAGTTTCTCTAGGACTTGATGGCATTTATGTGAAGTATCTACCAAAATGATGTTATTTCTGATAGTTGCTCTTTTTTACATTCGACATTTTTGTGTTTTAATTAGTGGTTGGGTTTGATAATTGGGATTTATCTAAGTATTTTCTCATTTCTTGAATCTTGGGCTCCACACCTATTATCAATTTTCATCTTATTCAACCTCATTTTTAACCTATTGGCTAATAGATGCATTGCTCGGAGGCACTTTGGTCCTTAAATGAAATCTTCCTTTACAACTTAATAGGTTCTGGTAGTTGAAATTAATATGCTTGAAAATTGATTTTTCTTTTTCTACTTTAGAATCAAGTTTTGATTCCCCTTCCTTTATTATGGTTTTTCTCTCATCAATTAAATTCTTCATAGTTGAAGCTTGTTTGTCGATTTTTTTCTTATTTGGCAAGATCAATCTTATCTACTTTTCTTTTTCCTTACAATAGTACCTTAACTTCACCATAATACTTCTTATAACTTGGACAAATTTTTATGATTCCTCCCTCAACTTTGATTCTTTTAATTAAGTCAGCATTCAACTCACCACCCTCAAGATATACTTCAGGTATGAAAGGTGCATCTAGAAAGTCATCATACTCATATATGCTGGCCACATTAATATCCTAATTGTGAGGTTCGACATGATTCGAACTTATTGGGAAGGGATTTATATCAACCATCATTTGTTTTTCTTTCTTGACAAAATGAAATATGCCCTATTTAACTGTCTTCTTGATCATTTTCCTGAAATGGACACAATTATTAATAATATGATTAATAAAACACATACATAAGTTAGGCTGGGTTATATCAAAAGAGCAAAATGGAATATGCCTTATTTAATCACCTTCTCAATCGATTTTTACTAATAAGTCAAAGATCTGATCTTCTTTGTTTATATCAAAAGAGTAAACTTTCTTATTCAAATTTTCCATTGTATATTTAATAAAGTACATGCACAAGGTGGCCAAATTTCCTTTTAGTTGTATGCATTTCATTTTCGTTTTCAACTTCCTCTTCTTCGACATATGCAACTTTTTTCTTTTTGAAAGGAAAGCCTTTTCATTTTCTTATCTTTCTATTGTTGAATTTGTTTAATTTGATTAACTTTTGACTAATTAAGACATAACAGAGAAGTGTTGATTTACAAGCCTTTTATGTGCAACAAAGTCAAAACCAATCACTGATATTTTCACTATTTCTGATTCAGTAATTTGGCTAAGACATCAACTCCTTGCCTGTCGAAACCTTAAGAGGTATTCATAGAGGATTCCATTGGGCTCTTTCTTATATTTAAAATTTCAATTAATCCAATTCTCATTCCTCCTCTATAGAATTAGTCATGGAATATGGATTCCATTGGAGCCTATGAGTGTATGGAATTTGTCTACAAACTCAAATACCAAGAAAAAAGAGCATGAGTTAAAGATAATGAATAATATTTCATTTCAAAAATTCAT